>CAKAJE020002037.1:0-81081 GCA_916610135.2 Macropis europaea
TGCATTTTACTCGCCATTTCATGCGCTTTGAGATGCCGCTTAGCCCAATACGCTATATGAAACGTGAGCGACGTAAATTGAACAAATGTGATAGAATTTCGCTGAATTCTTATATTAACCAAAATATAAAATGATCTAATCGGGTCTCTGATTGCCCTATTATAGAAGTTTAATAGTGCATTTTACTCGCCATTCCACGCGCTTTAAGCTGACGCCTAGCCCAGTAAGCTATCTGAAATAGGAGCGACGTAAATTGAACAAATGTGATAGCATTACGCTGAATTCTTATATTAACCAAAATATTAAATGATCTAATCGGGTCTCTGATTGCCCTATCATAGAAGTTTAATAGTGCATTTTACTCGCCTTTCCACGCGCATTAAGATGCCGCCTAGCCCAATACGCTATCTGAAATAGGAGCGATGTAAATTGATCAAATGTGATAGAATTTCGCTGAATTCTTTTATTAACCATAACGTAAAATGATCTAATCGGGTCTCTGTTCGCCCTAGCGTAGAAGCTTAATTGTGCATTTGATTCGTCATTTCATGCGCTTTGAGATGCCGCGTAGCCCAATACGCTATCTGAAATAGGAGCGACGGAAATTGAACAAATGTGATAGAATTTCGCTGAATTCTTATATTAACCAAAATATAAAATGATCTAATCGGGTCTCTGTTTGCCCTACCCTAGAAGTTTAATAGTGCATTTTACTCGCCATTTCTCGCGCTTTGAGATGCCGCTTAGCCCAATACGCTATCTGAAATATCAGCGACGTAAATTGAACAAATCTGAGAGAATTTCGCTGAATTCTTAAATTAACCATAATATAAAATGATCTTATCGGGTCTCTGTTTGCCCTACCCTAGAAGTTTAATAGTGCATTTTCCTCGCCATTTCATGCGCTTTGAGATGCCGCTTAGCCCAATACGCTATCTGAAATACGAGCGACGTAAATTGAACAAATGTGATAGAATTTCGCTGAATTCTTAAATTAACCATTATATAAAATGATCTAATCGGGTCTTTGATTGCCCTACCCTAGAAGATTAATAGTGCATTTCACTCGCCATTTCATGCGCTTTGAGATGCCGCTTAGCCCAATACGCTATCTGAAATACGAGCGACGTAAGTTGAACAAATGTGATAGAATTTCGCTGAATTCTTTTATTAACCATAATGTAAAATGATCTTATCGCGTCTCTGTTTGCCCTACCCTAGAAGTTTAATAGTGCATTTTACTCGCCATTTCATGCGCTTTGAGATGCCGCTTAGCCCAATACGCTATCTGAAATAGGAGCGACGTAAATTGAACAAATGTGATAGAATTTCGCTGAATTCCTAAATTAACCATAATATAAATTGATCTTATCGGGACTCTGTTTGCCCTACCCTAGAAGTTTAATAGTGCATTTTACTCGCCATTTCATGCGCTTTGAGATGCCGCGTAGCCCAATACGCTATCTGAAATACGAGCGACGTAAGAGGAACAAATGTGATAGAATTTCGCAGAATTCTTTTATTAACCATAATGTAAAATGATCTAATCGGGTCTCTGTTCGCCCTAGCCTAGAAGTTTACTAGTGCATTTTATTCGCCATTTCATGCTCTTTGAGATGCCGCTTAGCCGAATACGCTAACTGAAATAGGAGCGACGTAAATTGAACAAATGTGATAGAATTTCGCTGAATTCTTAAATTAACCATAATACAAAATGATCTAATCGCGTCTCTGTTTGCCCTACCCTAGAAGATTAATAGTGCATTTTACTCGCCATTCCATGCGCTTTGAGATGCCGCTTAGCCCAATACGCTATCTGAAATATGAGCGACGTAAATTGAACAAATGAGATAGAATTTCCCTGAAATCTTACATTAAACAAAATATAAAATGATCTAATCGGGTCTCCGATTGCCCTATCATAGAAGGTTAGTAGCGCATTTTACTCGCCATTTCATGCGCTTTGAGATGCCGCTTAGCCCAATACGCTATCTGAAATATGAGCGACGTAAATTGAACAAATGTGATAGAATTTCGCTGAATTCTTATATTAACCTTAATGTAAAATGATCTAATCGGGTCTCTGTTCGCCCTACCCTAGAAGTTTAATAGTGCATTTCACTCGCTATTCCACGCGCTTCAAGATGCCGGCTAGCCCAGTAGGCTATCTGAAATAGGAGTGACGTAAATTGAACAAATGTGATAGAATTACGCTTAATTCTTATATTAACCGTAATATAAAATGATCTAATCGGGTCTCTCTTTGCATTACCCTAGAAGTTTAATAGTGCATTTTACTCGCCATTTCATGCGCATTTAGATGCCGCTTAGCCTACTACGCTATCTGAAATAGGAGCGACGTAAATTGAACAAATGTGATAGAATTTCCTTGAATTCTTATATTAACGAAAATATAAAATGATCTGATCGGGTCCCTGATTGCCCTATCATAGAAGTTTAATAGTGCATTTTGCTCGCCATTCCATGCGCTTTGAGATGCCGCTTAGCCCAGTACGCTATCTGAAATAGGAGCGACGTAACTTGAACAAATGTGATAGAATTACGCTGAATTCTTATATTATCCGTAATATAAAATGATCTAATCGGTTCTCTGTTTGCCTTATCCTAGAAGTTTAAAGTACATCTTACTCGCCATTTCATGCGCTTTGAGATGCCGCCTAGCCCAATACGCTATCTGAAATAGGAGAGACGTAAATTGAACAAATGTGTTAGAATTTCCCTGAATTCTTATATTAACCTTAATGTAAAATGATCTAATCGGGTCTCTGTTCGCCCTGCCCTAGAATTTTAATAGTGCATTTCACTCCTCATTTCATGCGCTTTGAGATGCCGCTTAGCTCAATAAGCTATCTGAAATAGGAGCGACGTAAATTGAACAAATGTGATAGCATTACGCTGAATTCTTATATTAACCAAAATATTAAATGATCTAATCGGGTCTCTGATTGCCCTATCATTGAAGTTTAATAGTGCATTTTACTCGCCTTTCCACGCGCTTTAAGATGCCGCCTAGCCCAATACGCTATCTGAAATAGGAGCGATGTAAATTGATCAAATGTGATAGAATTTCGCTGAATTCTTTTATTAACCATAACGTAAAATGATCTAATCGGGTCTCTGTTCGCCCTAGCGTAGAAGCTTAATTGTGCATTTGATTCGTCATTTCATGCGCTTTGAGATGCCGCGTAGCCCAATACGCTATCTGAAATAGGAGCGACGTAAATTGAACAAATGTGATAGAATTTCCCTGAATTCTTAAATTAACATTAATGTAAAATGATCTAATCGGGTCTCTGTTCGCCCTAACCTAGAAGTTTAATATTGCATTGCACTCGCCATTTTATGCGCTTTGAGATGCCGCTTAGCCCAACACGCTATCTGAAATAGGAGCGACGTAAATTGAACAAATGTGATAGAATTTCGCTGAATTCTTAAATTAACCATAATATAAAATGATCTAATCGGGTCTTTGATTGCCCTACCCTAGAAGTTTAATAGTGCATTTTACTCGCCATTTCATGCGCTTTGAGATGCCGCTTAGCCCAATACGCTATCTGAAATAGGAGCGACGTAAATTGAACAAATGTGATAGAATTTCGCTGAATTCTTAAATTAACCATAATATAAATTGATCTTATCGGGACTCTGTTTGCCCTACCCTAGAAGTTTAACAGTGCATTTTACTCGCCATTTCATGCGCTTTGAGATGCCGCGTAGCCCAATACGCTATCTGAAATACGAGCGACGTAAGAGGAACAAATGTGATAGAATTTCGCTGAATTCTTTTATTAACCATAATGTAAAATGATCTAATCGGGTCTCTGTTCGCCCTAGCCTAGAAGTTTACTAGTGCATTTTATTCGCCATTTCATGCTCTTTGAGATGCCGCTTAGCCGAATACGCTAACTGAAATAGGAGCGACGTAAATTGAACAAATGAGATAGAATTTCCCTGAAATCTTATATTAAACAAAATATAAAATGATCTAATCGAGTGCCTGATTGCCCTATCATAGAAGTTTAGTAGTTCATTTTACTCGCCATTCCACGCGCTTTAAGATGCCGCCTAGCCCAGTACGCTATCTGAAATAGGAGCGACGTAACTTGAACAAATGGGATAGAATTACGCTGAATTCTTATATTAACCATAACATAAAATGATCTAATCGGGTCTCTGTTCGACCTACCCTAGAAGTTTAATAGTGCATTTTATTCGACATTCCGTGCGCTTTGAGATGCCGCTTAGCCCAATACGCTATCTTAAATAGGACCGACGGTAAATTGAACAAATGTGATAGAATTTTTTTGAATTCTTAAATTAACCATAATACAAAATGATCTAATCGGGTCTCTGTTTGCCCTACCCTAGAAGTATAACAGTGCATTTTACTCGCCATTCCATGCGCTTTGAGATGCCGCATAGCTCAGTACGCTATCTGAAATAGGAGCGACGTAAATTGAACAAATGTGATAGAATTTTGCTGAATTCTTAAATTAACGGTAATATAAAATGATCTAATCGGGTCTCTGTTTGCCCTACCCTAGAAGTTTAATAGTGCATTTCACTCGTCATTTCATGCGCTTTGAGATGCCGCGTAGCCCAATACGCTATCTGAAATAGGAGCGACGTAAATTGAACAAATGTGATAGAATTTCCCTGAATTCTTAAATTAACATTAATGTAAAATGATCTAATCGGGTCTCTGTTCGCCCTACCCTAGAAGTTTAATATTGCATTGCACTCGCCATTTCATGCGCTTTGAGATGCCGCTTAGCCCAATACGCTATCTGAAATAGGACCGACGTAAATTGAACAAATGTGATAGAATTACGCTGAATTCTTATAATAACCATAATGTAAAATTATCTAATCGGGTCTCTGTTCACCCTAGCCTATAAGTTTAATAGTGCATTTTATTCGCCATCTCATGCGCTTTGAGATGCCGCTTAGCCCAATACGCTATCTGCAATAGGAACGACGTAAATTGAACGAATGTGATAGAATTTCCCTGAAATCTTATATTAAACAAAATATCAAATGGTCTAATCGGGTCTCTGATTGCCCTATCATAGAAGTTTAGTAGTGCATTTTGCTCGCCCTTCCACGCGCTTTATGATGCCGCCTAGCCCAGTACGCTATCTGAAATAGGAGCGACGTAGGTTGAACAAATGTGATAGAATTACGCTGTGTTCTTATATTAACCGTAACATAAAATGATCTAATCGGGTCTCTTTTTTCTTTACCCTAGAAGTTTAATAGTGCGTTTTACTCGTCATTTGATGCGCTTTGAGATTCCGCTTAGCCCAACACGCTATCTGAAATAGGAGCGACGTAAATTGAACAAATGTGATAGAATTTCGCTGAATTCATATATTAACCAAAATATAAAATGATCTAATCGGGTCTCTGATTGCCCTATCATAGAAGTTTAATAGTGCATTTCACTCATCATTTCATGCGCTTTGAGATGCCGCTTAGCCGAATACGCTATCTGAAATAGGAGCGACGTAAATTGAACAAATGTGATAGAATTTCCCTGAATTCTTATATTAACCTTAATGTAAAATGATCTAATCGGGTCTCTGTTTGCCCTAGCCAAGAAGATTAATAGTGCATTTTATTGGACATTCCATGCGCTTTGAGATGCCGCTTAGCCCAATACGCTATCTGAAATAGGAGCAACGTAAATTGAACAAATGTGATAGAATTTCGCTGCATTCATATATTAACCAAAATATAAAATGATCTAATCGGGTCTCTGATTGCCCTACCCTAGAAGTTTAATAGTGCATTTTACTCGCCATTCCACGCGCTTTAAGATGCCGCCTAGCCCAGTACGCTATCTCAAGCAGGTGCGGCGTAAGTTGAACAAATGTGATAGAATTACGCTGAATTCTTATATTATCCGTAATATAAAATGATCTAATCGGTTCTCTGTTTGCCTTATCCTAGAATTTTAATAGTACATCTTACTCGCCATTTCATGCGCTTTGAGATGCCGCCTAACCCAATACGCTATCTGAAATAGGAGAGACGTAAATTGAACAAATGCGATAGAATTTCCCTGAATTCTTATATTAAGCTTAATGTAATATGATCTACTCGGGTCTCTGTTCGCCCTACCCTAGAAGTTTAATAGTGCATTTCAGTCCTCATTTCATGAGCTTTGAGATGCCGCTTAGCCCAATAAGCTATCTGAAATAGGAGCGACGTAAATTGAATAAATGTGATAGAACTTCGCTGAATTCTTATATTAACCAAAATATAAAATGATCTAATCGGGTCTCTTATTGCCCTATCATAGAAGTTTCATAGTGCATTTTACTGGCCCTTCCACGCGCTTTAAGATGCCGTCTAGCCCAGTACGCTATCTGAAATAGGAGCGGCGTAAGTTGAACAAATGTGATACTATTACGCTGAATTCTTAAATTAACCATAATATACAATGATGTAATCGGGTCTCTGTTTGCCCTACCCTAGGAGTTTAATAGTGCATTTTACTCGCCATTGCATGCTCTTTGTGATGCCGCTTAGCCCAATACGCTATCTGAAATAGGAGCGACGTAAGTTGAACAAATGTGATAGAATTTCGCTGAATTCTTATATTAACCATAATGTAAAATGATCTAATCGGGTCTCTGTTCGCCCTAGCCTAGAAGTTTAATAGTGGATGTTACTCGCCATTCCACGCGCTTTAAGATGCCGCCTAGCCCAGTACGCTATCTGAAATAGGAGCGACGTAAATTGAACAAATGTGATAGAATTTGGCTGAATTCTTATATAATCCAAAATATAAAATGATCTAATCGGGTCTCTGATTGCCCTATCACAGAAGTTTAATAGTGCATTTTACTCGCCATTCCGCACGCTTTAAGATGCCGCCTAGCCCAGTACGCTATCTGAAATAGGAACGACGTAAATTGAACAAATGTGATAGAATTTTGCTGAATGATTAAATTAACCATAATATAAAATGATCTAATCAGGTCTCTGTTTGCCCTACCCTAGAAGTTTAATAGTGCATTTTACTCGCCATTTCATGCGCTTTGAGATGCCGCTTAGCCCAATACGCTATATGAAACGTGAGCGACGTAAATTGAACAAATGTGATAGAATTTCGCTGAATTCTTATATTAACCAAAATATAAAATGATCTAATCGGGTCTCTGATTGCCCTATTATAGAAGTTTAATAGTGCATTTTACTCGCCATTCCACGCGCTTTAAGCTGACGCCTAGCCCAGTAAGCTATCTGAAATAGGAGCGACGTAAATTGAACAAATGTGATAGCATTACGCTGAATTCTTATATTAACCAAAATATTAAATGATCTAATCGGGTCTCTGATTGCCCTATCATAGAAGTTTAATAGTGCATTTTACTCGCCTTTCCACGCGCTTTAAGATGCCGCCTAGCCCAATACGCTATCTGAAATAGGAGCGATGTAAATTGATCAAATGTGATAGAATTTCGCTGAATTCATTTATTAACCATAACGTAAAATGATCTAATCGGGTCTCTGTTCGCCCTAGCGTAGAAGCTTAATTGTGCATTTGATTCGTCATTTCATGCGCTTTGAGATGCCGCGTAGCCCAATACGCTATCTGAAATAGGAGCGACGGAAATTGAACAAATGTGATAGAATTTTGCTGAATTCTTATATTAACCAAAATATAAAATGATCTAATCGGGTCTCTGTTTGCCCTACCCTAGAAGTTTAATAGTGCATTTTACTCGCCATTTCTCGCGCTTTGAGATGCCGCTTAGCCCAATACGCTATCTGAAATATCAGCGACGTAAATTGAACAAATCTGAGAGAATTTCGCTGAATTCTTAAATTAACCATAATATAAAATGATCTTATCGGGTCTCTGTTTGCCCTACCCTAGAAGTTTAACAGTGCATTTTACTCGTCCTTTCATGCGCTTTGAGATGCCGCATAGCCCAATACGCTATCTGAAATAGGAACGACGTAAATTGAACAAACGTGATAGAATTTTTCTGAATTCTTAAATTAACCATAATATAAAATGATCTAATCGGGTCTCCGTTTGCCCTACCCTTGAAGTTTAATAGTGCATTTTACTCGCCATTCCACGAGCTTTAAGATGCCGCCTAGCCCAGTACGCTATCTGAAATAGGAGCGACGTAGATTGAACAAATGTGATAGAATTTCGCTGAATTCTTAAATTAACCATAATACAAAATGATCTAATCGGGTCTCTGTTTGCCCTACCCTAGAAGTTTAATAGTGCATTTTCCTCGCCATTTCATGCGCTTTGAGATGCAGCTTAGCCCAATACGCTATCTGAAATAGGAGCGACGTAAATTGAACAAATGTGATAGAATTTCGCTGAATTCTTAAATTAACCATAATATAAAATGATCTAATCGGGTCTTTGATTGCCCTACCCTAGAAGATTAATAGTGCATTTCACTCGCCATTTCATGCGCTTTGAGATGCCGCTTAGCCCAATACGCTATCTGAAATACGAGCGACGTAAGTTGAACAAATGTGATAGAATTTCGCTGAATTCTTTTATTAACCATAATGTAAAATGATCTTATCGCGTCTCTGTTTGCCCTACCCTAGAAGTTTAATAGTGCATTTTACTCGCCATTTCATGCGCTTTGAGATGCCGCTTAGCCCAATACGCTATCTGAAATAGGAGCGACGTAAATTGAACAAATGTGATAGAATTTCGCTGAATTCTTAAATTAACCATAATATAAATTGATCTTATCGGGACTCTGTTTGCCCTACCCTAGAAGTTTAATAGTGCATTTTACTCGCCATTTCATGCGCTTTGAGATGCCGCGTAGCCCAATACGCTATCTGAAATACGAGCGACGTAAGAGGAACAAATGTGATAGAATTTCGCTGAATTCTTTTATTAACCATAATGTAAAATGATCTAATCGGGTCTCTGTTCGCCCTAGCCTAGAAGTTTACTAGTGCATTTTATTCGCCATTTCATGCTCTTTGAGATGCCGCTTAGCCGAATACGCTAACTGAAATAGGAGCGACGTAAATTGAACAAATGAGATAGAATTTCCCTGAAATCTTATATTAAACAAAATATAAAATGATCTAATCGAGTGCCTGATTGCCCTATCATAGAAGTTAAGTAGTTCATTTTACTCGCCATTCCACGCGCTTTAAGATGCCGCCTAGCCCAGTACGCTATCTGAAATAGGAGCGACGTAACTTGAACAAATGGGATAGAATTACGCTGAATTCTTATATCAACCATAACATAAAATGATTTAATCGGGTCTCTGTTTGCCTTATCCTAGAAGTTTAATAGTGCATTATACTCGCCATTTCATGCGCTATTAGATGCCGCTTAGCCCAGGACGCTATCTGAAATAGGAACGACGTAAATTGAACAAATGTGATAGAATTTCCCTGAAATCTTATATTACACAAAATATAAAATGATCTAATCGGGTCTCTGTTTGCCCTACCCTAGAAGTTTAATAGTGCATTTCACTCGCCATTTCATGCGCTTTGAGATGCCGCTAAGCCCAATAAGCTGTCTGTAATAGGAGCGACGTAAATTGAACAAATGTGATAGCATTACGCTGAATTCTTATATTAACCAAAATATTAAATGATCTAATCGGGTCTCTGATTGCCCTATCATAGAAGTTTAATTGTGCATTTTACTCGCCTTTCCACGCGCTTTAAGATGCCGCCTAGCCCAGTACGCTATCTGAAATAGGAGCGACGTAAATTGAACAAATGTGATAGAATTTCCCTTAAATCTTATATTAAACAAAATATAAAATGATCTAATCGGGTCTCTGATTGCCCTATCATAGAAGTTTAATAGTGCATTTTACTCGCCTTTCCACCCGCTTTAACATGCCGCCTAGCCCAGTACGCTATCTGAAATAGGAGCGACGTAAATTGAACAAATGTGATAGAATTTCCCTGAAATCTTATATTAAACAAAATATAAAATGATCTAATCGGGTCTCTGATTGCCCTAGCATAGAAGTTTAATAGTGCATTTTACTCGCCATTCCGCGCGCTTTAGGATGCCGCCTAGCCCAGTACGCTATCTGAAATAGGAGCGACGTAAATTGAACAAATGTGATAGAATTTTGCTGAATTCTTAAATTAACCATAATATAAAATGATCTAATCGGGTCTCTGTTTGCCCTACCCTAGAAGTTTAATAGTGCATTTCACTCGTCACTTCATGCGTTTTGAGATGCCGCTAAGCACAATAAGCTATCTGTAATAGGAGCGACGTAAATTGAGCAAATGTGATAGAATTTCGCTGAATTCTTTTATTAACCAAATGTAAAATGATCTAATCGGGTCTCTGTTCGCCCTCGCCTAGAAGTTTAATAGTGCATTTTATTCGCCATTTCATGCGCTTTGAGATGCCGCTTAGCCCAATACGCTATCTGAAATAGCAGCGACGTAAATTAAACAAATGTGATAGAATGTCCCTGAAATCTTATATTTACCTTAATGTAAAATGATCTAATCGGGTCTTTCTTCGACCAACCCTAGAAGTTTGATAGTGCATTTCACTCGTCACTTCATGCGCTTTGAGATGCCGCTAAGCACAATAAGCTATCTGTAATAGGAGCGACGTAAATTGAACAAATGTGATAGAATTTCGCTGAATTCTTAAATTAACCGTAATATAAAATGATTTAATCGGGTCTTTGTTTGCCCTACCCTAGAAGTTTAGTAGTGCATTTTACTCGCCATGTCTTGCGCTTTGAGATGCAGCTTACCCCAATACGCTATCTGAAATAGGAGCGACGTAAATTGAACAAATGTGACAGAATTACGCTGAATTCTTATATTAACCGTAATATAAAATGATCTAATCGAGTCTCTGTTTGCCTTATCCTAGAAGTTTAATAGTGCACTTTACTCGCCATTTCATGCGCTTTGAGATGCCGCTTAGCCCAGTACGCTAACTGAAATAGGAGCGACGTAAATTGAACAAATGTGATAGAATTTCGCTGAATTCTTATATTAACCAAAATATAAAATGATCTAATCGGGTCTCTGTTTGCCCTACCCTAGAAGTTTAATAGTGCATTTTACTCGCCATTTCTCGCGCTTTGAGATGCCGCTTAGCCCAATCCGCTATCTGAAATATCAGCGACGTAAATTGAACAAATCTGAGAGAATTTCGCTGAATTCTTAAATTAACCATAATATAAAATGTACTTATCGGGTCTCTGTTTGCACTACCCTAGAAGTTTAATAGTGCATTTTACTCGACATTTCTTGCGCTTTGAGATGCCGCTTAGTCCAATACGCTATCTGAAATATCAGCGACGTAAATTGAACAAATGTGAGAGAATTTCGCTGAATTCTTATATTAACCAAAATATAAAATGATCTAATCGGGTCTCTGATTGCCCTATCATAGAAGTTTAGTAGTGCATTTTACTCGCCCTTCCACGCGCTTTGAGATACCGCCTAGCCCAGTACGCTATCTGAAATAGGAGCGACGTAAGTTGAACAAATGTGATAGAATTACGCTGAATTCTTATATTAACCGTAATATAAAATGATCTAATCGGGTCTCTGTTTGCCCTACCCTAGAACTTTAATAGTGCATTTTACTCGCCATTTCATGCGCCTTCAGATGCCGCTTAGCCCAATACGCTATCTGAAATAGGAGCGACGTAAATTGAACAAATGTGATAGAATTACGCTGAATTCTTATATTAACCGTAATATAAAATGATCTAATCGGGTCTCTGTTTGCCTTATCCTAGAAGTTTAATAGTGCATGTTACTCGCCATTTCATGCGCATTGAGATGCCGCTTAGCCCAATACGCTATCTGAAATAGGAGCGACGTAAATTGAACAAATGTGATAGAATTTCGCTGAATTCTTAAATTAACCATAATATAAAATGATCTAATCGGGGCTCTGTTTGCCCTACCCTTGAAGTTTAATAGTGCATTTTACTCGCCATTTCATGCGCTTTAAGTTGCCGCCTAGCCCAGTACGCTATCTGAAATAGGAGCGACGTAAATTAAACAAATGTAATAGAATTTCGCTGAATTCTTATATTAACCAAAACACAAAATGATCTAATCGGGTCTCTGATTGCCCTACCCTAGAAATTTAATAGTGCATTATACTCGCCATGTCTTGCGCTTTGAGATGCAGCTTACCCCAATACGCTATCTGAAATAGGAGCGACGTAAATTGAACAAATGTGATAGAATTTCGCTGAATACTTATATTAACCAAAACATAAAATGATCTAATCGGGTCTCTGATAGCCCTATCATAGAAGTTTAATAGTGCATTTTACTCGCCATTCCACGCGCTTTAAGATGCCGCCTAGCCCAGTACGCTATCTGAAAGAGGAGCGACGTAAGTTGAACAAATGTGATAGAATTACGCTGAATTCTTATATTAACCGTAATATAAAATGATCTAATCGGGTCTCTGTTTGCCTTATCCTAGAAGTGTAATAGTGCATGTTACTCGCCATTTCATGCGCATTGAGATGCCGCTTAGCCCAATACGTTATCTGAAATAGGAGCGACGTAAATTGAACAAATGTGATAGAATTTCGCTGAATTCTTATATTAACCGTAATATAAAATGATCTATTCGGGTTTCTGTTCGCCCTACCCCAGAAGTTTAATAGAGCATTTCACTCGTCAATCCATGCGCTTTGAGATGCCGCATAGCCCAATACGCTATCTGAAATAGGAGCGACGTAAATTGAACAAATGTGATAGAATTTCGCTGAATTCTTATATTAACCAAAATACAAAATGATCTAATCGGGTCTCTGATTGCCCTATCATAGAAGTTTGATAGTGCATTTTACTCGCCATTCCACGCGCATTAAGATGCCGCCTAGCCCAGTACGCTATCTGAAATAGGAGCTACGTAAGTTGAACAAATGTGACAGAATTACGCTGAATTCTTATATTAACCGTAATATAAAATGATCTTATCGGATCTCTGTTTGCCTTATCCTAGAAGTTTAGTAGTGCACTTCACTCGCCATTTCATGCGCTTTGAGATGCCGCTTAGCCCAATACGCTATTTGAAATAGGAGCGACGTAAATTGAACAAATGTGATAGAATTTCGCTGAATTCTAATATTAACCAAAATATGAAATGATCTAATCGGGTCTCTGATTGCCCTATCATAGAAGTTTGATAGTGTATTTTACTCGATATTCCACGCGCTTTAAGTTGCCGCCTAGCCCAGTATGCTATCTGAAATAGGAGCCACGTAAGTTGAACAAATGTGACAGAATTACGCTGAATTCTTATATTAACCGTAATATAAAATGATCTAATCGAGTCTCTGTTTGCCTTATCCTAGAAGTTTAATAGTGCACTTTACTCGCCATTTCATGCGCTTTGGGATGCCGCTTAGCCCAGTACGCTAACTGAAATAGGAGCGACGTAAATTGAACAAATGTGATAGAATTTCGCTGAATTCTTATATTAACCAAAATATAAAATGATCTAATCGGGTCTCTGTTTGCCCTACCCTAGAAGTTTAATAGTGCATTTTACGCGCCATTTCTCGCGCTTTGAGATGCCGCTTAGCCCAATCCGCTATCTGAAATATCAGCGACGTAAATTGAACAAATCTGAGAGAATTTCGCTGAATTCTTAAATTAACCATAATATAAAATGTACTTATCGGGTCTCTGTTTGCACTACCCTAGAAGTTTAATAGTGCATTTTACTCGACATTTCTTGCGCTTTGAGATGCCGCTTAGTCCAATACGCTATCTGAAATATCAGCGACGTAAATTGAACAAATGTGAGAGAATTTCGCTGAATTCTTATATTAACCAAAATATAAAATGATCTAATCGGGTCTCTGATTGCCCTATCATAGAAGTTTAGTAGTGCATTTTACTCGCCCTTCCACGCGCTTTGAGATACCGCCTAGCCCAGTACGCTATCTGAAATAGGAGCGACGTAAGTTGAACAAATGTGATAGAATTACGCTGAATTCTTATATTAACCGTAATATAAAATGATCTAATCGGGTCTCTGTTTGCCCTACCCTAGAAGTTTAACAGTGCATTTTACTCGTCATTTCATGCGCTTTGAGATGCCGCATAGCCCAATACGCTATCTGAAATAGGAACGACGTAAATTGAACAAACGTGATAGAATTTTTCTGAATTCTTAAATTAACCATAATATGAAATGATCTAATCGGGTCTCCGTTTGTCCTACCCTTGAAGTTTAATAGTGCATTTTACTCGCCATTCCACGCGCTTTAAGATGCCGCCTAGCCCAGTACGCTATCTGAAATAGGAGCGACGTAACTTGAACAAATGGGCTAGAATTACGCTGAATTCTTATATTAACCATAACATAAAATGATCTAATCGGGTCTCTGTTTGCCTTATCCTAGAAGTTTAATAGTGCATTATACTCGCCATTTCATGCGCTATTAGATGCCGCTTAGCCCAGGACGCTATCTGAAATAGGAACGACGTAAATTGAACAAATGTGATAGAATTTTGCTGAATTCTTAAATTAACCATAATATAAAATGATCTAATCGGGTCTCTGTTTGCCCTACCCTAGAAGTTTAATAGTGCATTTTACTCGCCATTCCACGCGCTTTAAGACGCCGCCTAGCCCAGTACGCTATCTGAAATAGGAGCGACGTAAATTGAACAAATGTGATAGAATTTCCCTGAAATCTTATATTAAACAAAATATAAAATGATCTAATCGGGTCTCTGATTGCCCTATCATAGAAGTATAATAGTGCACTTTACTCGCCATTCCACGCGCTATTAGATGCCGCTTAGCCCAGGACGCTATCTGAAATAGGAACGACGTAAATTGAACAAATGTGATAGAATTTCGCTGAATTCTTAAATTAACCATAATATGAAATGATCTAATCGGGTCTCTGTTTGCCCTACCCTAGAAGTTTAATAGTGCATTTTACTCGCCATTTCTCGCGCTTTGAGATGCCGCTTAGCCCAATACGCTATCTGAATATCAGCGACGTAAATTGAACAAATCTGAGAGAATTTCGCTGAATTCTTAAATTAACCATAATATAAAATGTACTTATCGGGTCTCTGTTTGCACTACCCTAGAAGTTTAATAGTGCATTTTACTCGACATTTCTTGCGCTTTGAGATGCCGCTTAGTCCAATACGCTATCTGAAATATCAGCGACGTAAATTGAACAAATGTGATAGAATTTTGCTGAATTCCTAAATTAACCATAATATAAAATGATCTAATCGGGTCTCTGTTTGCCCTACCCTAGAAGTTTAATAGTGCATTTCACTCGTCATTTCATGCGCTTTGAGATGCCGCTAAGCCCAATAAGCTGTCTGTAATAGGAGCGACGTAAATTGAACAAATGTGATAGCATTACGCTGAATTCTTATATTAACCAAAATATTAAATGATCTAATCGGGTCTCTGATTGCCCTATCATAGAAGTTTAATAGTGCTTTTACTCGCCTTTCCACGCGCTTTAAGAATGCCGCCTAGCCCAGTACGCTATCTGAAATAGGAGCGACGTAAATTGAACAAATGTGATAGAATTTCCCTGAAATCTTATATTAAACAAAATATAAATGATCTAATCGGGTCTCTGATTGCCCTAGCATGGAAGTTTAATAGTGCATTTTACTCGCCATTCCGCGCGCTTTAGGATGTCGCCTAGCACAGTACGCTATCTGAAATAGGAGCGACGTAAATTGAACAAATGTGATAGAAGTTTTGCTGAATTCTTAAATTAACCATAATATAAAATGATCTAATCGGGGTCTCTGTTTGCCCTACCCTAGAAGTTTTAATAGTGCATTTCACTCGTCATTTCATGCGCTTTGAGATGCCGCTAAGCCCAATAAGCTGTCTGTAATAGGAGCGACGTAAATTGAACAAAATGTGATAGCATTACGCTGAATTCTTATATTAACCAAATATTAAATGATCTAATCGGGTCTCTGATTGCCCTATCATAGAAGTTTAATAGTGCATTTTACTCGCCTTTCCACGCGCTTTAAGATGCCGCCTAGCCCAGTACGCTATCTGAAATAGGAGCGACGTAAATTGAGCAAATGTGATAGAATTTCGCTGAATTCTTTTATTAACCAAAACGTAAAATGATCTAATCGGGTCTCTGTTCGCCCTCGCCTAGAAGTTTAATAGTGCATTTTATTCGCCATTTCATGCGCTTTGAGATGCCGCTTAGCCCAATACGCTATCTGAAATAGCAGCGACGTAAATTAAACAAATGTGATAGAATGTCCCTGAAATCTTATATTTACCTTAATGTAAAATGATCTAATCGGGTCATTCTTCGACCAACCCTAGAAGTTTAATAGTGCATTTTCACTCGTCACTTCATGCGCTTTGAGATGCCGCTAAGCACAATAAGCTATCTGTAATAGGAGCGACGTAAATTGAACAAATGTGATAGAATTTCGCTGAATTCTTAAATTAACCGTAATATAAAATGATTTAATCGGGTCTTTGTTTGCCCTACCCTAGAAGTTTAGTAGTGCATTTTACTCGCCATGTCTTGCGCTTTGAGATGCAGCTTACCCCAATACGCTATCTGAAATAGGAGCGACGTAAATTGAACAAATGTGATAGAATTTCGCTGAATTCTTATATTAACCAAAACATAAAATGATCTAATCAGGTCTCTGATTGCCCATCATTGAGTTTAATAGTGCATTTTACCCGCCATTCCACGCGCTTTAAGATGCCGCCTAGCCCAGTAGCTATCAGAAATAGGAGCGACGTAACTTGAACAAATGTGATAGAATTACGCTGAATTCTTATATTAACCGTAACATAAAATGATCTAATCGGGTCTCTGTTTGCCTTATCCAAGAAGGTTTAATACTGCATTATACTCGCCATTTCTGCGCCATTAGATGCCGCTTAGCCCAGGACGCTATCTGAAATAGGAACGACGTAAATTGAACAACTGTGATAGAATTTTGCTGAATTCTTAAATTAACCATAATATAAAATGATCTAATCGGGTCTCTGTTTGCCCTACCCTAGAAGTTTAATAGTGCATTTCACTTGTCATTTAATGCGCTTTGAGATGCCGCTAAGCCCAATAAGCTGTCTGTAATAGGAGCGACGTAAATTGAACAAATGTGATAGCATTACGCTGAATTCTTATATTAACCAAAATATTAAATGATCTAATCGGGTCTCTGATTGCCCTATCATAGAAGTTTAATAGTGCCTTTTACTCGCCATTCCACGCGCTTTAAGATGCCGCCTAGGCCAGTACACTATCTGAAATAGGAACGACGTAATTGAACAAATGTGATAGAATTTTGCTGAATTCTTAATTAACCATAATATGAAATGATCTAATCGGGTCTCTGCTTGCCTTACCCTAGAGGTTTAATAGTGCATTGCACTCGTCGCTTCATGCGCTTTGAGATGCCGCTAAGCACAATAAGCTATCTGTAATAGGAGCGACGTAAATTGAACAAATGTGATAGAATTTCGCTGAATTCTTATATTAACCAAAATATAAAATGATCTAATCGGGTCTCTGATTGCCCTATCATAGTAGTTTAGTAGTGCATTTTACTCGCCCTTCCACGCGCTTTAAGATGCCGCCTAGGCCAGTACGCTATCTGAAATAGGAGCGACGTAAGTTGAACAAATGTGATAGAATTACGCTGAATTCTAATATTAACCAAAATATGAAATGATCTAATCGGGTCTCTGATTGCCCTATCGTAGAAGTTTGATAGTGTATTTTACTCGATATTCCACGCGCTTTAAGTTGCCGCCTAGCCCAGTACGCTATCTGAAATAGGAGCTACGTAAGTTGAACAAATGTGACAGAATTACGCTGAATTCTTATATTAACCGTAATATAAAATGATCTAATCGGGTCTCTGTTTGCCCTACCCTAGAAGTTTTACAGTGCATTTTACTCGTCATTTCATGCGCTTTGAGATGCCGCATAGCCGAATACGCTATCTGAATAGGAACGACGTAAATTGAACAAACGTGATAGAATTTTCTGAATTCTTAAATTAACCATAATATAAAATGATCTAATCGGGTCTCCGTTTGCCCTACCCTTGAAGTTTAATAGTGCATTTTACTCGCCATTCCACGCGCTTTTAGATGCCGCCTAGCCCAGTACGCTATCTGAAATAGGAGCGACGTAAATGGAACAAATGTGATAGAATTTCGCTGAATTCTTAAATTAACCATAATATAAAATAGATCTAATGGGGTCTCTGTTTGCCCTACCCTTGAAGTTTAATAGTGTACTTTACTCGTCATTTCATGCGCTTTAAGATGCCGCTTAGCCCCAATACGCTATCTGAAATAGGAGCGATGTAAAATTGATCAAATGTGATAGAATTTCGCTGAATTCTTTTATTAACCATAACGTAAAATGATCTAATCGGGTCTCTGTTCGCCCTAGCGTAGAAGCTTAATTGTGCATTTTATTCGTCATTTCATACGCTTTGAGATTGCCGCTTAGCCCAATACGCTATCTGAAATAGGAGCGACGTAAATTGAACAAATGTGATAGAAATTTCGCTGAATTCTTATATTAACCAAAATATAAAAATGATCTAATCGGGTCTCTGATTGCCCTATCATAGTAGTTTAGTAGTGCATTTTACTCGCCCTTCCACGCGCTTTAAGATGCCGCCTAGCCCAGTACGCTATCGGAAATAGGAGCGACGTAAATTGAACAAATGTGATAGAATTTTCCCTGAAATCTTATATTAAACAAAATATAAAATGATCTAATCGGGTCTCTGATTGCCCTAGCATAGAAGTTTAATAGTGCATTTTACTCGCCATTCCGCGCGCTTTAGGATGTCGCCTAAGCACAGTACGCTATCTGAAATAGGAGCGACGTAAATTGAACAAATGTGATAGAATTTTGCTGAATTCTTAAATTAACCATAATATAAATGATCTAATCGGGTCTCTGTTTGCCCTACCCTAGAAGTATAATAGTGCATTTCACTCGTCACTTCATGCGTTTTGAGATGCCGCCTAAGCACAATAAGCTATCTGTAATAGGAGCGACGTAAATTGAGCAAATGTGATAGAATTTCGCTGAATTCTTTTATTAACCAAAACGTTAAAATGATCTAATCGGGTCTCTGTTCGCCCTCGCCTAAGAAGTTTAATAGTGCATTTTATTCGCCATTTCATGCGCTTTGAGATGCCGCTTAGCCCAATACGCTATCTGAAATAGCAGCGACGTAAATTAAACAAATGTGATAGAATGTCCCTGAAATCTTATATTTACCTTAATGTAAAATGATCTAATCGGGTCATTCTTCGACCAACCCTAGAAGTTTAATAGTGCATTTCACTCGTCACTTCATGCGCTTTGAGATGCCGCTAAGCACAATAAGCTATCTGTAATAGGAGCGACGTAAATTGAACAAATGTGATAGAATTTCGCTGAATTCTTAAATTAACCGTAATATAAAATGATTTAATCGGGTCTTTGTTTGCCCTACCCTAGAAGTTTAGTAGTGCATTTTACTCGCCATGTCTTGCGCTTTGAGATGCAGCTTACCCCAATACGCTATCTGAAATAGGAGCGACGTAAATTGAACAAATGTGATAGAATTTCGCTGAATTCTTATATTAACCAAAACATAAAATGATCTAATCGGGTCTCTGATTGCCCCATCATTGAAGTTTAATAGTGCATTTTACCCGCCATTCCACGCGCTTTAAGATGCCGCCTAGCCCAGTACGCTATCAGAAATAGGAGCGACGTAACTTGAACAAATGTGATAGAATTACGCTGAATTCTTATATTAACCGTAACATAAAATGGATCTAATCGGGTCTCTGTTTGCCTTATCCTAGAAGTTTAATACTGCATTATACTCGCCATTTCATGCGCCATTAGATGCCGCTTAGCCCAGGACGCTATCTGAAATAGGAACGACGTAAATTGAACAAATGTGATAGAATTTTGCTGAATTCTTAAATTAACCATAATATAAAATGATCTAATCGGGTCTCTGTTTGCCCTACCCTAGAAGTTTAATAGTGCATTTCACTTGTCATTTAATGCGCTTTGAGATGCCGCTAAGCCCAATAAGCTGTCTGTAATAGGAGCGACGTAAATTGAACAAATGTGATTGCATTACGCTGAATTCTTATATTAACCAAATATTAAATGATCTAATCGGGTCTCTGATTGCCCTATCATAGAAGTTTAATAGTGCATTTTACTCGCCATTCCACGCGCTTTAAGATGCCGCCTAGGCCAGTACGCTATCTGAATAGGAACGACGTAATTGAACAAATGTGATAGAATTTTGCTGAATTCTTAAATTAACCATAATATGAAATGATCTAATCGGGTCTCTGCTTGCCTTACCCTAGAGGTTTAATAGTGCATTGCACTCGTCGCTTCATGCGCTTTGAGATGCCGCTAAGCACAATAAGCTATCTGTAATAGGAGCGACGTAAATTGAACAAATGTGATAGAATTTCGCTGAATTCTTATATTAACCAAAATATAAAATGATCTAATCGGGTCTCTGATTGTCCTATCATAGTAGTTTAGTAGTGCATTTTAGTCGCCCTTCCACGCGCTTTAAGATGCCGCCTAGGCCAGTACGCTATCTGAAATAGGAGCGACGTAAGTTGAACAAATGTGATAGAATTACGCTGAATTCTAATATTAACCAAAATATGAAATGATCTAATCGGGTCTCTGATTGCCCTATCGTAGAAGTTTGATAGTGTATTTTACTCGATATTCCCACGCGGCTTTAAGTTGCCGCCTAGCCCAGTACGCTATCTGAAATAGGAGCTACGTAAGTTGAACAAATGTGACAGAATTACGCTGAATTCTTATATTAACCGTAATATAAAATGATCTAATCGGGTCTCTGTTTGCCCTACCCTAGAAGTTTTACAGTGCATTTTACTCGTCATTTCATGCGCTTTGAGATGCCGCATAGCCCAATACGCTATCTGAAATAGGAACGACGTAAATTGAACAAAAGTGATAGAATTTTTCTGAATTCTTAAATTAACCATAATATAAAAAGATCTAATCGGGTCTCCGTTTGCCCTACCCTTGAAGTTTAATAGTGCATTTTACTCGCCATTCCACGCGCTTTAAGATGCCGCCTAGCCCAGTACGCTATCTGAAATAGGAGCGACGTAAATGGAACAAATGTGATAGAATTTCGCTGAATTCTTAAATTAACCATAATATAAAATGATCTAATGGGGTCTCTGTTTGCCCTACCCTTGAAGTTTAATAGTGTACTTTACTCGTCATTTCATGCGCTTTAAGATGCCGCTTAGCCCAATACGCTATCTGAAATAGGAGCGATGTAAATTGATCAAATGTGATAGAATTTCGCTGAATTCTTTTATTAACCATAACGTAAAATGATCTAATCGGGTCTCTGTTCGCCCTAGCGTAGAAGCTTAATTGTGCATTTTATTCGTCATTTCATACGCTTTGAGATGCCGCTTAGCCCAATACGCTATCTGAAATAGGAGCGACGTAAATTGAACAAATGTGATAGAATTTCGCTGAATTCTTATATTAACCAAAATATAAAATGATCTAATCGGGTCTCTGTTTGCCCTACCCTAGAAGTTTAATAGTGCATTTTACTCGCCATTTCTCGCGCTTTGAGATGCCGCTTAGCCCAATACGCTATCTGAAATAGGAGCGACGTAAGTTGAACAAATGTGATAGAATTACGCTGAATTCTTATGTTAACCGTAATATAAAATGATCTAATCGGGTCTCTGTTTGCCCTACCCTAGAAGTTTAACAGTGCATTTTACTCGTCATTTCACGCGCTTTGAGATGCCGCATAGCCCAATACGCTATCTGAAATAGGAACGACGTAAATTGAACAAACGTGATAGAATTTTTCTGAATTCTTAAATTAACCATAATATAAAATGATCTAATCGGGTCTCCGTTTGCCCTACCCTTGAAGTTTAATAGTGCATTTTACTCGCCATTCCACGCGCTTTAAGATGCCGCCTAGCCCAGTACGCTATCTGAAATAGGAGCGACGTAACTTGAACAAATGGGATAGAATTACGCTGAATTCTTATATTAACCATAACATAAAATGATCTAATCGGGTCTCTGATTGCCCTATCATAGAAGTTTAATAGTGCATTTTACTCGCCTTTCCACGCGCTTTAAGATGACGCCTAGCCCAGTACGCTATCTGAAATAGGAGCGACGTAAATTGAACAAATGTGATAGAATTTCCCTGAAATCTTATATTAAACAAAATATAAAATGATCTAATCGGGTCTCTGATTGCCCTATCATAGAAGTTTAATAGTGCATTTTACTCGCCATTCCACGCGCTATTAGATGCCGCTTAGCCCAGGACGCTATCTGAAATAGGAACGACGTAAATTGAACAAATGTGATAGAATTTTGCTGAATTCTTAAATTAACCATAATATAAAATGATCTAATCGGGTCTCTGTTTGCCCTACCCTAGAAGTTTAATAGTGCATTTCACTCGTCATTTCATGCGCTTTGAGATGCCGCTAAGCCCAATAAGCTGTCTTTAATAGGAGCGACGTAAATTGAACAAATGTGATAGCATTACGCTGAATTCTTATATTAACCAAAATATTAAATGATCTAATCGGGTCTCTGATTGCCCTATCATAGAAGTTTAATAGTGCATTTTACTCGCCTTTCCACGCGCTTTAAGATGACGCCTAGCCCAGTACGCTATCTGAAATAGGAGCGACGTAAATTGAACAAATGTGATAAAATGATCTAATCGGGTCTCTGATTGCCCTAGCATAGTAGTTTAATAGTGCATTTTACACGCCATTCCGCGCACTTTAGGATGCCGCCTAGCCCAGTACGCTATCTGAAATAGGAGCGACGTAAATTGAACAAATGTGATAGAATTTTGCTGAATTCCTAAATTAACCATAATATAAAATGATCTAATCGGGTCTCTGTTTGCTCTACCCTAGAAGTTTAATAGTGCATTTCACTCGTCACTTCATGCGCTCTGAGATGCCGCTAAGCACAATACGCTATCTGAAATAGCAGCGACGTAAATTAAACAAATGTGATAGAATGTCCCTGAAATCTTATATTAAACAAAATGTAAAATGATCTAATCGGGTCTCCGATTGCCCTATCATAGAAGTTTAAGAGTGCATTTTACTCGCCATTTCATGCGCTTTGAGATGCCACTTAGCCCAATACGCTATCTGCAATAGGAGCGACGTAAGTTGAACAAATGTGATAGAATTTCGCTGAATTCTTTTATTAACCATAATGTAAAATGATCTAATCGGGTCTCTGTTCGCCCTAGCCTAGAAGTTTAATAGCTCATTTTATTCGCCATTTCATGCGCTTTGAGATGCCGCTTAGCCCAATACGCTATCTGAAATAGGAGCGACGTAAATTGAACAAATGTGATAGCATTACGCTGAATTCTTATATTAACCTTAATGTAAAATGATCTAATTGGGTCTTTCTTCGACCAACCCTTGAAGTTTAATAGTGCATTTCACTCGTCACTTCATGCGCTTTGAGATGCCGCTAAGCACAATACGCTATCTGAAATAGCAGCGACGTAAATTAAACAAATGTGATAGAATTTCGCTGAATTCTTATATTAACCAAAATATAAAATGACCTGATCGGGTCTCTGATTGCCCTATCATAGTAGTTTAGTAGTGCATTTTACTCGCCATTCCACGCGCTTTAAGATGCCACCTAGCCCAGTACGCTATCTGAAATAGGAGCAACGTAAGTTGAACAAATGTGATAGAATTACGCTGAATTCTTATATTAACCGTAATATAAAATGATCTAATCGGGTCTCTGATTGCCCTATCATAGAAGTTTAATAGTGCATTTTACTCGCCTTTCCACGCGCTTTAAGATGCCGCCTAGCCCAGTACGCTATCTGAAATAGGAGCGACGTAAATTGAACAAATGTGATAGAATTTCCCTGAAATCTTATATTAAACAAAATATAAAATGATCTAATCGGGTCTCTGATTGCCCTAGCATAGAAGTTTAATAGTGCATTTTACTCGCCATTCCGCGCGCTTTAGGATGTCGCCTAGCACAGTACGCTATCTGAAATAGGAGCGACGTAAATTGAACAAATGTGATAGAATTTTGCTGAATTCTTAAATTAACCATAATATAAAATGATCTAATCGGGTCTCTGTTTGCCCTACCCTAGAAGTATAATAGTGCATTTCACTCGTCACTTCATGCGTTTTGAGATGCCGCTAAGCACAATAAGCTATCTGTAATAGGAGCGACGTAAATTGAGCAAATGTGATAGAATTTCGCTGAATTCTTTTATTAACCAAAACGTAAAATGATCTAATCGGGTCTCTGTTCGCCCTCGCCTAGAAGTTTAATAGTGCATTTTATTCGCCATTTCATGCGCTTTGAGATGCCGCTTAGCCCAATACGCTATCTGAAATAGCAGCGACGTAAATTAAACAAATGTGATAGAATGTCCCTGAAATCTTATATTTACCTTAATGTAAAATGATCTAATCGGGTCATTCTTCGACCAACCCTAGAAGTTTAATAGTGCATTTCACTCGTCACTTCATGCGCTTTGAGATGCCGCTAAGCACAATAAGCTATCTGTAATAGGAGCGACGTAAATTGAACAAATGTGATAGAATTTCGCTGAATTCTTATATTAACCAAAACATAAAATGATCTAATCGGGTCTCTGATTGCCCTATCATTGAAGTTTAATAGTGCATTTTACCCGCCATTCCACGCGCTTTAAGATGCCGCCTAGCCCAGTACGCTATCTGAAATAGGAGCGACGTAAGTTGAACAAATGTGATAGAATTTCGCTGAATTCTTATATTAACCAAAACATAAAATGATCTAATCGGGTCTCTGATTGCCCTATCATAGAAGTTTAATAGTGCATTTTACTCGCCATTCCACGCGCTTTGAGATTCCGCTTAGCCCAATACGCTATCTGAAATAGGAACGACGTAAATTGAACAAATGTGATAGAATTTCCCTGAATTCTTATATTAACCAAAATATAAAATGATCGAATCAGGTCTCTGATTGCCCTATCATAGAAGTTTAATAGTGCATTGTACTCGCCATTCCACGCGCTTTAACACGCCGCCTAGTCTAGTACGCCATCTGGCATAGGAACGGCGTAAATTGAACAAATGTTATAGAATTTTGCTGAATTCTTAAATTAACCATAATATAAAATGGTCTAATCGGGTCTCTGTTTGCCCTACCCTAGAAGTTTAATAGTGCATTTTACTCGCCATTTCATGCGCTTTCAGATGCCGCTAAGCCCAATAAGCTATCTGAAATAGGAGCGACGTAAATTGAACAAATGTGACAGAATTTCCCTGAAATCTTATATTAAACAAAATATAAAATTATCTAGTCGGGCCTCTGATTGCCCTATCATAGAAGTTTAATAGTGCATTTTACTCGCCTTTCCACGCGCTTTAAGATGCCGCCTAGCCCAGTACGCTATCTGAAATAGGAACGACGTGAATTGAACAAATGTGATAGAATCTTGCTGACTTCTTAAATTAATCATAATATAAAATGATCTAGTCGGGTCTCTGTTTGCCCTGCCCTAGAAGTTTAATAGTGCATTTTACTCGCCATTTCATGCGCTTTCAGATGCCGCTTAGCCCAATACGCTATCGTTAGTAGGAGCGACGTAAATTCAACAAATGTGATAGAATTTCGCTGAATTCTTATATTAACCAAAATATAAAATGACCTAAACGGGTCTCTGATTGCCCTATCATAATAGTTTAGTAGTGCATTTTACTCGCCATTCCACGCGCTTTAAGATGCCGCCTAGCCCAGTGCGCTATCTGAAATAGGAGCGACGTAAGTTGAACAAATGTGATAGAATTACGCTGAATACTTATATTAACCGTAATATAAAATGATCTAATCGGGGCTCTGATTGCCCTATCATAGAAGTTTAATAATGCATTTTACTCGCCATTTCATGCGCTTTCAGATGCCGCTAAGCCCAATAAGCTATCTGAAATAGGAGCGACGTAAATTGAACAAATGTGACAGAATTTCCCTGAAATCTTATATTAAACAAAATATAAAATTATCTAGTCGGGTCTCTGATTGCCCTATCATAGAAGTTTAATAGTGCATTTTACTCGCCTTTCCACGCGCTTTAAGATGCCGCCTAGCCCAGTACGCTATCTGAAATAGGAACGACGTGAATTGAACAAATGTGATAGAATCTTGCTGACTTCTTAAATTAATCATAATATAAAATGATCTAATCGGGTCTCTGTTTGCCCTACCCTAGAAGTTTAATAGTGCATTTTACTCGCCATTTCATGCGCATTGAGATGCCGCTTAGCCCAATACGCTATCTGAAATAGGAGCGACGTAAATTGAACAAATGTGATAGAATTTCGCTGAATTCCTAAATTAACCATAATATAAAATGATCTTATCGGGTCTCTGTTTGCCCTACCCTAGAAGTTTAATAGTGCATTTTTCTCGACATTTCTTGCGCTTTGAGATGCCACTTAGCCCAATACGCTATCTGAAATATCAGCGACGTAAATTGAACAAATGTGAGAGAATTTCCCTGAATTCTTATATTAACCAAAATATAAAATGATCTAATCGGGTCTCTGATTGCCCTATCATAGAAGTTTAGTAGTGCATTTTACTCGCCCTTCCACGCGCTTTGAGATGCCGCCTAGCCCAGTACGCTATCTGAAATAGGAGCGACGTAATTTGAACAAATGTGATAGAATTACGCTGAATTCTTATATTAACCGTCATATAAAATGATCTAATCGGGTCTCTGTTTGCCCTACCCTAGAAGTTTAGTAGTGCATTTTAGTCGTCATTTCATGCGCTTTGAGATGCCGCATAGCCCAATATGCTATCTGAAATAGGAACGACGTAAATTGAACAAATGTGATAGAATTTTTCTGAATTCTTAAATTAACCATAATATAAAATGATCTAATCGGGTCTCTGTTTGCCCTACCCTTGAAGTTTAATAGTGCATTTTACTCGCCATTCCACGCGCTTTAAGATGCCGCCTAGCCCAGTACACTATCTGAAATAGGAGCGACGTATGTTGAACAAATGTGATATAATTACTCTGAATTCTTATATTAACCGTAATATTAAATGATCTAATCGGGTCTCGGTTTGCCTTACCCTAGAAGTTTAATAGTGCGTTTTACTCGCCATTTCATGCGCTTTGAGATGCCGCTTAGCCCAATACGCTATCTGCAACATGAGCGACGTAAATTGAACAAATGTGATAGAATTTCGCTGAATTCTTAAATTAACCATAATATAAAATGATCTAATCGGGTCTCTGTTTGCCCTACCCCAGAAGTTTAATAGTACATTTTACTCGCCATTTCTTGCGCTTTGAGATGCCGCTTAGCCCAATACGCTATCTGAAATATCAGCGACGTAAATTGAACAAATGTGAGAGAATCTCGCTGAATTCTTATATGAACCTTAATGTAAAATGATCTAATCGGGTCTCTGATTGCCCTATCATAGAAGTTTGATAGTGTATTTTACTCGACATTCCACGCGCTTTAAGTTGCCGCCTAGCCCAGTACGCTATCTGAAATAGGAGCTACGTAAGTTGAACAAATGTGACAGAATTACGCTGAATTCTTATATTTACCGTAATATAAAATGATCTAATCGGGTCTCTGTTTGCCTTATCCTAGAAGTTTAATAGTGCATTTTACTCGCCGTTTCATGCGCTTTGAGATGCCGCCTAGCCCAGTACGCTATCTGACATAAGAGCGACGTAAATTCAACAAATGTGATACAATTTCGCTGAATTCTTAAATTAACCATAATATAAAATGATCTAATGGGGTCTCTGATTGCCCTACCCTCGAAGATTAATAGTGCATTTCACTCGCCATTTCATGCGCTTTGAGATGCCGCTTAGCCCAATACGCTATCTGAAGTATCAGCGACGTAAATTGAACAAATGTGATAGAATCTCGCTGAATTCTTATATTAACCATAATATAAAATGATCTAATGGGGTCTCTGATTGCCCTACCATAGAAGATTAATAGTGCATTTCACTCGCCATTTCATGCGCTTTGAGATGCCGCTTAGCCCAATACGCTATCTGACATAGGAGCGACGTAAATTGAACAAATGTGATAGAATTTCGCTGAATTCTTATATTAACCAAAATATAAAATGATCTAATCGGGTCTCTGATTGCCCTAGCATAGAAGTCTTATAGTGCATTTCACTCGCCATTTCATGCGCTTTGAGATGCCGCATAGCCCAATACGCTATCTGAAATAGGAGCGACCTAAATTGAACGAATGTGATAGAATTTTACTGAATTCTTAAATTAACCATATTATAAAATGATCTAATCGGGTCTCTGCTTGCCCTACCCTAGAAGTTTAATAGTGCATTTCACTCGCCATTTCATGCGCTTTGAGATGCCGCTTAGCCCAATACGCTATCTGACATAGGAGCGACGTAAATTGAACAAATGTGATAGAATTTCGCTGAATTCTTATATTAACCAAAATATAAAATGATCTAATCGGGTCTCTGATTGCCCTATCATAGAAGTTTAAGAGTGCATTTTACTCGCCATTTCATGCGCTCTGAGATGCCGCTTAGCCCAATACGCTATCTGACATAGGAGCGACGTAAATTGAACAAACGTGATAGAATTTCGCTGAATTCTTATATTAACCAAAATATAAAATGATCTAATCGGGTCTCTGATTGCCCTATCATAGAAGTTTAATAGTGCATTTTACTCGCCATTCCACGCGCTTTAAGTTGCCGCTGAGCCCAGTACCCTATCTGAAATAGGAGCGACGTAAGTTGAACAAATGTGACAGAATTACGCTGAATTCTTATATTAACCATAATGTAAAATGATCTAATCGGGTCTCTGATTGCCCTACCCTAGAAGTTTAATAGTTCATTTTACTCGCCATCTCTTGCGCTTTGAGATGCCGCTTAGCCCAATACGCTATCTGAAATATCAGCGACGTAAATTGAACAAATGTGAGAGAATCTCGCTGAATTCTTATATTAACCGTAATATAAAATGATCTAATCGGGTCTCTGTTTGCCTTATCCTAGAAGTTTAATAGTGCATTTTACTCGCCATTTCATGCCCTTTGAGATGCCGCTTAGCCCAGTACGCTATCTGAAACAGGAGCGATGTAAATTGAACAAATGTGATAGATTTTCGAAGAATTCTTGAATTAACCATAATATAAAATGATCTAATCAGGTCTCTGTTCGCCCTAGCCTAGAAGTTTAATAGTGCATTTTATTCGCCATTTCATGCGCTTTGAGATGCCGCTTAGCCCAATACGCTATCTGAAATAGGAGCGACGTAAATTGAACAAATGTGATAGAATTTCCCTGAAATCTTATATTAAACAAAATATAAAATGATCTAAACTGGATTCTGATTGCCCTATCATAGAAGTTTAGTAGTGCATTTTACTCGCCCTTCCACGCGCTTTAAGATGCCGCCTGGCCCAGTACACTATCTGAAGTAGGAGCGACGTATGTTGAACAAATGTGATAGATTTACGCTGTATTCTTATATTAACCGTAATATAAAATGATCTAATCGGGTCTCTGTTTGCCTTACCCTAGAAGTTTAGTAGTGCATTTTACTCGCCGTTTCATGCGCTTTGAGATGCCGCTTAGCCCAATACGCTATCTGCAATAGGAGCGACGTAAATTGAACAAATGTGATAGAATTTCGCTGAATTCTTAAATTAACCATAATATAAAATGATCTAATCGGGTCTCTGTTTGCCCTACCCTAGAAGTTTAATAGTTCATTTTACTTGCCATTTCTTGCGCTTTGAGATGCCGCTTAGCCCAATACGCTATCTGAAATACCAGCGACGTAAATTGAACAAATGTGAGAGAATCTCGCTGAATTCTTATATTAACCTTAATGTAAAATGATCTAATCGGGTCTCTGTTCGCCCTACCCTAGAAGATTAATAGTGCATTTCACTCGTCATTTCATGCGCTTTGAGATGCCGCTGAGCCCAATAAGCTATCTGATATAGGAGCCACGTAAATTGAACGAATGCGATAGAATTTTTCTGAATTCTTAAATAAACCATAATATGAAATGATCTAATCGGGTCTCTGTTTGCCTTACCCTAGAAGTTTAACAGTGCATTTTACTCGCCATTCCACGCGCTTTAAGATGCCGCCTAGCCCAGTACGCTATCTGAAATAGGAGCGACGTAAATTGAACAAATGTGATAGAATTTCGCTGAATACTTATATTAACCGTAATATAAAATGATCTAATCGGGTCTCTGTTTGCCCTTCCCTAGAAGTTTAACAGTGCATTTTACTCGTCATTTCATGCGCTTCGAGATGCCGCATAGCCCAATACGCTATCTGACATAGGAGCGACGTAAATTGAACAAATCTGATAGAATTTCGCTGAATTCTTAAATTAACCATAATATAAAATGATCTAATGGGGTCTCTGATTGCCCTACCCTAGATGATTAATAGTGCATTTCACTCGCCATTTCATGCGCTTTGACATGCCGCTTAGCCCAATACGCTATCTGACATAGGAGCGACGTAAATTGAACAAATGTGATAGAATTTCGCTGAATTCTTATATTAACCAAAATATAAAATGATCTAATCGGGTCTCTGATTGCCCTATCATAGAAGTTTAATAGTGCATTTTACTCGCCATTCCACGCGCTTTAAGTTGCCGCCTAGCCCAGTACGCTATCTGAAATAGGAGCTACGTAAGTTGAACAAATGTGACAGAATTACGCTGAATTCTTATATTAACCGTAATATAAAATGATCTAATCGGGTCTCTGTTTGCCCTACCCTAGAAGTTTAATAGTGCATTTTACTCGCCATTTCTTGCGCTTTGAGATGCCGCTTAGCCCAGTACGCTATCTGAAATAGGAGAGACGTAAATTGAACAAATGTGATAGAATTTTGCTGAATTCTTAAATTAACCATAATATAAAATGATCTAATCGGGTCTCTGTTTGCCCTACCCTAGAAGTTTAATAGTGCATTTCACTCGTCATTTCATGCGCTTTGCGATTCCGCTTAGCCCAATAAGCTATCTGAAATAGGAGCGACGTAAATTGAACAAATGTGATAGAATTTCGCTGAATTCTTATATTAACCAAAATATAAAATGATCTAATCGGGACTCTGATTGCCCTATCATAGAAGTTTAATAGTGCATTTTACTCGACATTCCACGCGCTTTAAGATGCCGCCTAGCCCAGTACGCTATCTGAAATAGGAGCGACGTATGTTGAACAAATGTGATAGAATTTCCCTGAATTCTTATATTAACCTTAATGTAAAATGATCTAATCGGGTCTCTGTTTGCCCTACCCTAGAAGTTTAATAGTGCATTTCACTCGTCATTTCATGCGCTTTGCGATGCCGCTTAGCCCAATAAGCTATCTGAAATAGGAGCGACGTAAATTGAACAAATGTGATAGAATTTCGCTGAATTCTTATATTAACCAAAATATAAAATGATCTAGTCGGGTCTCTGATTGCCCTATCATAGAAGTTTAATAGTGCATTTTACTCGCCATTCCACGCGCTTTAAGGTGCCGCCTAGCCCAGTACGCTATCTGAAATAGGAGCGACGTAAGTTGAACAAATGTGATAGAATTTTGCTGAATTCTTAAATTAACCATAATGTAAAATGATCGAATCGGGTCTCTGATTGCCCAACCTGGAAGTTTAATAGTTCATTTTACTCGCCATTTCTTGCGCTTTGAGATGCCGCTTAGCCCAATACGCTATCTGAAATATCAGCGACGTAAATTGAACAAATGTGAGAGAATCTCGCTGAATTCTTATATTAACCGTAATATAAAATGATCTAAGCGGGTCTCTGTTTGCCTTATCCTAGAAGTTTAATAGTGCATTTTACTCGCCATTTCATGCCCTTTGAGATGCCGCTTAGCCCAGTACGCTATCTGAATTAGGAGCGATGTAAATTGAACAAATGTGATAGATTTTCGAAGAATTCTTGAATTAACCATAATATAAAATGATCTAATCAGGTCTCTGTTCGCCCTAGCCTAGAAGTTTAATAGTGCATTTTATTCGCCATTTCATGCGCTTTGAGATGCCGCTTAGCCCAATACGCTATCTGAAATAGGAGCGACGTCAATTGAACAAATGTGATAGAATTTCGCTGAATTCTTATATTAACCAAAATATAAAATGATCTAGTCGGGTCTCTGATTGCCCTATCATAGAAGTTTAATAGTGCATTTTACTCGCCATTCCACGCGCTTTAAGGTGCCGCCTAGCCCAGTACGCTATCTGAAATAGGAGCGATGTAAATTGAACAAATGTGATAGATTTTCGAAGAATTCTTGAATTAACCATAATATAAAATGATCTAATCAGGTCTCTGTTCGCCCTAGCCTAGAAGTTTAATAGTGCATTTTATTCGCCATTTCTTGCGCTTTGAGATGACGCTTAGCACAAGTCGCTATCTGAAATAGGAGCGATGTAAATTGAACAAATGTGATAGAATTTCGCTGAATTCTTATATTAACCTTAATGTAAAATGATCTAATCGGGTCTTTGTTCGCCCTACCCTAGAAGTTTAATAGTGCATTTCACTCGTCATTTCATGCGCTTTGAGATGCCGCTTAGCCCAATAAGCTATCAGAAATAGGAGCGACGTAAATTGAACAAATGTGATAGAATTTCGCTGAATTCTTATATTAACCAAAATATAAAATGATCTAAGCGGGTCTCTGATTGCCCTATCATAGAAGCTTAATAGTGCATTTTACTCGCCATTCCACGCGCTTTAAGTTGCCGCCTAGCCCAGTACGCTATCTGAAATAGGAGCTACGTAAGTTGAACAAATGTCACAGAATTACGCTGAATTCTTATATTAACCGTAATATAAAATGATCTAATCGGGTCTCTGTTTGCCTTATCCTAGAAGTTTAATAGTGCATTGTACTCGTCAATTCATGCGCTTTGCGATGCCGCTTAGCCCAATAAGCTATCTGAAATAGGAGCGACGTAAATTGAACAAATGTGATAGAATTTCGCTGAATTGATAAATTAACCATAATATAAAATGATCTAATCGAGTCTGTGTTTGCCCTATCATAGAAGTTTAATAGTGCATTTTACTCGCCATTCCACGCGCTTTAAGTTGCCGCCTAGCCCAGCACGCTATCCGAAATAGGAGCTACGTAAGTTGAACAAATGTCACAGAATTACGCTGAATTCTTATATTAACCGTAATATAAAATGATCTAATCGGGTTTCTGTTTGCCTTATCCTAGAAGTTTAATAGTGCATTTTACTCGCCATTTCTTGCGCTTTGAGATGACGCTTAGCACAAGTCGCTATCTGAAATAGGAGCGATGTAAATTGGACAAATGTGATAGAATTTCGCTGAATTCTTATATTAACCTTAATGTAAAATGATCTAATCGGGTCTTTGTTCGCCCTACCCTAGAAGTTTAATAGTGCATTTCACTCGTCATTTCATGCGCCTTGAGATGCCGCTTAGCCCAATAAGCTATCTGAAATAGGAGCGACGTAAATTGAACAAATGTGATAGAATTTCGCTGAATTCTTATATTAACCAAAATATAAAATGATCTAACCGGGTCTCTGATTGCCCTATCATAGAAGTTTAATAGTACATTTACTCGCCACTCCACGCGCTTTAAGATGCCGCCTATCCGAGTACGCTATCTGAAATAGGAGCGACGTAAATTGAACAAATGTGTTAGAATTTTGCTGATTCTTAAATTAACCATAATATAAAATGATCTAATCGGGTCTCTGATTGCCCTACCCTAGAAGTTTAGTAGTGCATTTTACTCGCCATTTCATGCGCCTTGAGATGCCGCTTATCCCAATACGCTATCTGAAATAGGAGCGACGTAAATTGAACAAATGTGATAGAATTTCGCTGAATTCTTATATTAACCAAAATATAAAATGATCTAAGCGGGTCTCTGATTGCCCTATCATAGAAGCTTAATAGTGCGTTTTACTCGCCATTCCACGCGCTTTAAGTTGCCGCCTAGCCCAGTACGCTATCTGAAATAGGAGTTACGTAAGTTGAACAAATGTCACAGAATTACGCTGAATTCTTATATTAACCGTAATATAAAATGATCTAATCGGGTCTCTGTTTGCCTTATCCTAGAAGTTTAATAGTGCATTTTACTCGTCAATTCATGCGCTTTCCGATGCCGCTTAGACCAATAAGCTATCTGAAATAGGAGCGACGTAAATTGAACAAATGTGATAGAATCTCGCTGAATTGATAAATTAACCATAATATAAAATGATCTAATCGAGTCTCTGTTTGCCCTACGCTAGAAGTTTAATAGTGCATTTTACTCGCCATTCCGCGCGCTTTAAGATGCCGCTTAGCCCAATACGCTATCTGAAATAGGAGCGACGTAAAATGAACAAATGTGATAGGATTTCGCTGAATTCTTAAATTAACCATAATATAAAATGATCTAATCGGGTCTCTATGTGCCCAACCCTAGAAGCTTCATAGTGCATTTTACTCGCCATTTCCTGCGCTCTGAGATGCCGCTTAGCCCAATACGCTATCTGAAATAGGAGCGACGTAAATTGAACAAATGTGATAGAATTTCCCTGAAATGTTATAGTAAACAAAATATAAAATGATCTACCCGGAACACTGATTGCCCTATCATAGAAGTTTAGTAGTGCATTTTACTCGCCCTTCCACGCGCTTTAAGATGCCGCCTATCGCAGTACGCTATCTGAAATAGGAGCGACGTTAGTTGAACAAATGTGATAGAATTACGCTGAATTCTTATATTAACCGTAATATAAAATGATCTATTCGGCTCTCTGTTCGCCCTACCCTATAAGTTTAATAGTGCATTTCACTCGTCATTTCATGCGCTTTGAGATGCCGCTTAGCCCAATAAGCTACCAGAAATAGGAGCGACGTAAATTGAACAAATGTGATAGAATTTCGCTGAATTCTTATATTAACCAAAATATAAAATGATCTAATCGGGTCTCTGATTGCCCTACCCTAGAAGTTTAATAGTGCATTTTGCCCGCCCTTTCGTGCGCTTTGAGATGCCGCTTAGCCCAATACGCTATCTGAAATAGGAGCGACGTAAATTGAACAAATGTGATAGAATTTCGCTGGATTCTTATATTAACCAAAATATAAAATGATCTAATCGGGTCTCTGATTGCCCTACCATAGAAGTTTAATAGTGCATTTTACTCGCCATTCCACGCGCTTTAAGTTGCCGCCTAGCCCAGTACGCTATCTGAAATAGGAGCTACGTAAGTTGAACAAATGTCTCAGAATTACGCTGAATTCTTATATTAACCGTAATATAAAATGATCTAATCGGGTCTCCGTTTGCCTTATCCTAGAAGATTAATAGTGCATTTTACTCGTCAATTCATGCGCTTTGCGATGCCGCTTAGCCCAATAAGCTATCTGAAATAGGAGCGACGTAAATTGAACAAATGTGATAGAATTTCGCTGAATTGATAAATTAACCATAATATAAAATGATCTAATCGAGTCTCTGTTCGCCCTACCCTAGAAGTTTAATAGTGCATTTTACTCGCCATTCCGCGCGCTTTAAGATGCCGCTCAGCCCAATACGCTATCTGAAATAGGAGCGACGTAAATTGAACAAATGTGATAGAATTTCGCTGAATTGATAAATTAACCATAATATAAAATGATCTAATCGAGTCTCTGTTCGCCCTACCCTAGAAGTTTAATAGTGCATTTTACTCGCCATTTCTTGCGCTTTGAGATGACGCTTAGCACAAGTCGCTATCTGAAATAGGAGCGATGTAAATTGAACAAATGTGATAGAATTTCGCTGAATTCTTATATTAACCTTAATGTAAAATGATCTAATCGTGTCTTTGTTCGCCCTACCCTAGAAGTTTAATAGTGCATTTCACTCGTCATTTCATGCGCCTTGAGATGCCGCTTAGCCCAATAAGCTATCTGAAATAGGAGCGACGTAAATTGAACAAATGTGATAGAATTTCGCTGAATTCTTATATTAACCAAAATATGAAATGATCTAATCGGGTCTCTGATTGCCCTATCATAGAAGTTTAATAGTGCACGTTACTCGCCATTCCACGCGCTTTAAGTTTCCGCCTAGCCCAGTACGCTATCTGAAATAGGAGCGACGTAAATTGAACAAATGTGATAGAATTTCGCTGAATTCTTATATTATCCGTAATATAAAATGATCTAATCGGGTCTCTGTTTGCCTTACCCTAGAAGTTTAATAGTGCATATTACTCGCCATTTCATGCGTTTTGAGATGCCGCTTAGCCCAATATGCTATCTGATATAGGAGCGACGTAAATTGAACAAATGCGATAGAATTACGCTGAATTCTTATATTAACCAAAATATAAAATGATCTAATCGGGTCTCTGATTGCCCTACCCTAGAAGTTTAATAGTGCATTTTACTCGCCATTCCACGCGCTTTAAGATGCCGCCTAGCCCAGTATGCTATCTGAAATAGGTGCGACGTAAGTTGAACAAATGTGATAGAATTACGCTGAATTCTTATATTAACCGAAATATAAAATGATCTAATCGGGTCTCCGTTTGCCTTATCCTAGAAGTTTAATAGTGCATTTTACTCGCCATTTCATGCGCATTGAGATGCCGCTTAGCCCAATACGCCATCTGAAATAGGAGCGACATAAATTGAACAAATGTGATAGAGTTTCGCTGAATTCTTAAATTAACCATAATATAAAATGATCTTATCGGGTCTCTGTTTGCCATACCCTAGAAGTTTAATAGTGCATTTTACTCGCCATTGATTGCGCTTTGAGATGCCGCTTAGCCCAATACGCTATCTGAAATATCAGCGACGTAAATTGAACAAATGTGATAGAATTACGCTGAATTCTTATATTAACCGTAATATAAAATGATCTGATCGGGTCTCTGTTTGCCTTATCCCAGAAGTTCAATAGTGCATTTCACTCGTCATTTAATGCGCTTTGAGATGCCGCTTAGCCCAATAAGCTATCTGAAATAGGAGCGACGTAAATTGAACAAATGTGATAGAATTTTTCTGAATTCTTAAATAAACCATAATATGAAATGATCTAATCGGGTCTCTGTTTGCCCTACCCTAGAAGTTTAATAGTGCATTTTACTCGCCATTCCGCGCGCTTTACGATGCCGCTTAGCCCAATACGCTACCTGAAATAGGAGCGACGTAAATTGAACAAATGTGATAGAATTTCGCTGAATTCTTATATTAACCAAAATATAAAATGATCTAATCGGGTCTCTGATTGCCCTATCATAGAAGTTTAATAGTGCATTTTACTCGCCATTCCACGCGCTTTAAGTTGCCGCCTAGCCCAGTACGCTATCTGAAATAGGAGCGACGTAAATTGAACAAATGTGATAGAATTTGGCTGAATTCTTAAATTAACCATAATACAAAATGATCTAATCGGGTCTCTGTTTGCCGTACCCTAGAAGTTTAACAGTGCATTTTAGTCGCCATTTCATGCGCTTTGAGATGCCGCTTAGCCCAATACGCTATCTGAAATAGTAGAGACGTAAATTGAAAAAACGTGATAGAATTTCCCTGAATTCTTAAATTAACCATAACATAAAATGATCTAATCGGGTCTCTGTTTGCCCTACCCTAGAAGTTTAATATTGCATTTTACTCGCCATTTCATGCGCTTTGAGGTGCCGCTTAGCCCGATACGCTATCTGAAATAGGAGCGACGTAAATTGAACAAATGTTGTAGAATTTCGCTGAATTCTTATATTAACCAAAATATAAAATGATCTAATCGGGTCTCTGATTGCCCTATCATAGATGATTAATAGTGCATTTTACTCGCCACTCCACGCGCTTTAGGATGCCGCCTAGCCCAGTGCGCTATCCGAAATAGGAGCGACGTAAATTGAACAAATGTGATAGAATTTCCCTGAAATCTTAAATTAACTATAATATAAAATGATCTAATCGGGTCACTGATTGCCCTATCATTGAACTTTAATAGTGCATTTTACTCGCCATTCCACGCGCTTTAAGATGTCGCCTAGCCCAGTACGCTATCTGAAATAGGAGCGACCTAAATTGAACGAATGTGATAGAATTTTGCTGAATTCTTAAATTAACCATAATATAAAATGATGTAATCGGGTCTCTGCTTGCCCTGCCCTAGAAGTTTAATAGTGCATTTTACTCGCCATTTCATGCGCTTTGAGATGCCGCTTAGCCCAATACGCTATCTGAAATAGGAACGACGTAAATTGAACAAATGTGATAGAATTTCCCTGAATTCTTATATTAATCTTAATGTAAAATGATCTAATCGGTTCTCTGTTCGCCCTACCCTAGAAGTTTAATAGTGCCTTTCACTCGTCATTTCATGCGCTTTGAGATTCAGCTTAGCCCAATACGCTATCTGAAATAGGAACGACGTAAATTGAACAAATGTGATAGAATTTTGCTGAATTCTTATATTAACCGTAATATAAAATGATCTAATCGGGTCTCTTGTTGCCCTACCCTAGAACTTTAATAGTGCATTTTACTCGACATTTCATGCGCTTTGAGATGTCGCTTAGCCCAATACGCTATCTGAAATAGGAGCGATATAAATTGAACAAATGTGATAGAATTTCGCTGAAATCTTTTATTAACCATAATGTCAAATGATCTAATCGGTTCTCTGTTCGCCCTACCCTAGAAGTTTAATAGTGCCTTTCACTCGTCATTTCATGCGCTTTGAGATGCCGCTTAGCCCAATACGCTATCTGAAATAGGAGCGACGTAAATTGAACAAATGTGATAGAATTACGCTGAATTCTTATATTAACCGTAATATAAAATGATCTAATCGGGTCTCTGTTTGGCTTATCCTAGAAGTTTAATAGTGCATTTTACTCGCCATTTCATGCGCTTTGAAATGCCGCTTAGCCCAATACGCTATCTGAAATAGGAGCGACGTAAATTGAACAAATGTGATAGAATTTCGCTGAATTCTTAAATTAACCATAATATAAAATGATGTAATCGGGTCTCTGTTTGTCCTACCCTAGAAGTTTAATAGTGCATTTTACTCGCCATTTCATGCGCTTTGAGATGCCGCCTAGCCCAGTACGCTATCTGAAATAGGAGCGACTTAAGTTGAACAAATGTGATAGAATTACGCTGCATTCCTATTTATTAACCGTAATATAAAATGACCTAATCGGGTCTCTGTTTGCCTTATCCTAGAAGCTTAATAGCGCATCTTACTCGCCATTTCATGCGCTTTGAGAGGCCGCTTAGCCCAATACGCTATCTGAAATAGGAGCGACGTAACTTGAACAAATGTGATAGAATTTCGCTGAATTCTTTTATGAACCATAATGTAAAATTATCTAATCGGGTCTCTGTTCGCCCTAGCCTAGAAGTTTAATAGCGCATTTTATTTGCCATTTCATGCGCTTTGAGATGCCTGTTAGCCCAATACGCTATCTGAAATAGGAGCGACGTAAGTTGAACAAATGTGATCGAATTACGCTGAATTCTTAAATTAATCATAATATAAAGTGATCTACTCGGGTCTCTGTTTGCCCTACCATAGAACTTTAATAGTGCACTTTATTCGCCATTTCATACGCTTTGAGATGCCGCTTAGCCCAATACGCTATCTGAAATAGGAACGACGTAAATTGAACAAATGTGATAGAATTTCCCTGAATTCTTATATTAACCTTAATGTAAAATGATCTAATCGGTTCTCTGTTCGCCATACCCTAGAAGTTTAATAGTGCCTTTCACTCGCCATTCCATGCGCTTTGAGATGCCGCTTAGCCCAATACGCTATCTGAAATAGGAACGACGTAAATTGAACAAATGTGATAGAATTTCCCTGAATTCTTATATTAACCTTAATGTAAAATGATCTAATCGGTTCTCTGTTCGCCCTACCCTAGAAGTTTAACAGTGCATTTTACTCGCCATTTCATGCGCTTTGAGAGGCCGCTTAGCCCAATACGCTATCTGAAATAGGAGCGACGTAAGTTGAACAAATGTGATAGAATTTCGCTGAATTCTTTTATGAACCATAATGTAAAATGATCTAATCGGGTCTCTGTTTGCCCTACCATAGAACTTTAATAGTGCACTTTATTCGGCATTTCATGCGCTTTGAGATGCCGCTTAGCCCAATACGCTATCAGAAATAGAAGCGACGTAAATTGAACAAATGTGATAGAATTTCCCTGAAATCTTATATTAAACAAAATATAAAATGATCTAATCGGGTCTCTGTTTGCCTTATCCTAGATGTTTAGTATTGCATATCACTCGTCATTTCATGCGCTTTGAGATACCGCTTAGCCCAATAAGCTATCTGAAATAGGAACGACGTAAATTGAACAAATGAGATAGAATTTTGCTGAATTCTTAAATTAACCATAATATAAAATGATATAATCTGGTCACTGTTTGCCCTACCCTAGAAGTTTAATAGTGCATTTACTCGCCATTTCATGCGCTTTGAGAAGCCGCATAGCACAATACGCTATCTGAAATAGGAGTCACGTAAATTGAAAAATGTGATAGAATTTCCCTGAATTCTTATATTAACCTTAATGTAAAATGATCTAATCGGTTCTCTGTTCGCCCTACCCTAGAAGTCTAATAGTGCATTTCACTCGTCATTTCATGCGCTTTGAGGTGCCGCTTAGCCCAATACGCTATCTGAAATAGGAGCAACGTAAATTGAAAAATGTGATAGAATTTCCCTGAATTCTTATATTAACCAAAATATAAATTGATCTTATCGGGTCTCTGATTGCCCTATCATAGAAGTTTAATAGTGCATTTTACTCGCCATTCCACGCGCTTTAAGATGCCGCATAGCCCAGTACGCTATCTGAAATAGGAGCGACGTAACTTGAACAAATGTGATAGAATTACGCTGAATTCTTAAATTAACCATAATGTAAAATGATCCAATCGGGTCTCTGATTGCCCTATCATAGAAGTTTAATAGTGCATTTTACTCGCCATTCCACGCGCTTTAAGATGCCGCCTAGCCCAGTGCGCTATCTGAAATAGGAGCGACGTAAATTGGACGAATGTGATAAAATTTTGCTGACGTTTTAAATTAACCATAATATAAAATTATCTAATCGGGTCTCTGTTCGCCCTACCATGGAAGTCTAATAGTGCATTTCACTCGACATTTCATGTGCTTGAGATGCCGCTTAGCCCAATACGCTATCTGAAATAGGAGCGACGTAAATTGAACAAATGTGATAGAATTTCCCTGAAATCTTATATTAAACAAAATATAAATTGATCTTATCGGGTCTCTGATTGCCCTATCATAGAAGTTTAATAGTGCATTTTACTCGCCATTCCACGCGCTTTCAGATGCCGCTTAGCCCAATACGCTATCTGAAATATCAAAGACGTAAATTGAACAAATGTGATAGAATTTCGCTGAATTCTTATATTACCCTTAATGTAAAATGATCTAATCGGGTCTCTGTTCGCCCTACCCTAGAAGTTTAAGAGTGCATTTCACTCGTAATTGCATGCGCCTTGAGATGCCGCATAGACCAATTAGCTATATGAAATAGGAGCGACGTAAATTGAACAAATGTGATAGAATTTCGCTGAATTCTTGTATTAACCAAAATATGAAATGATCTAATCGGGTCTCTGATTGCCCTATCATAGAAGTTTAATAGTGCATTTCACTCGCCATTCCACGCGCTTTAAGATGCCGCCTAGCCCAGTACGCTATCTGAAATAGGAACGACGTAAATTGAACAAATGTGATAGGATTTTGCAGAATTCTTAAATTAACCATAATATAAAATGATCTAATCGGGTCTCTGGTTGCCCTACCCTAGAAATTTAACAGTGCATTTTACTCGCCATTTCATGCGCTTTGAGCTGCCGCTTAGCCCAATACGCTATCTGAAATAGGAGCGACGTAAGTTGAACAAATGTGATAGAGTTTCGCTGAATTCTTAAATTAACCATAATATAAAATGATTTAGTCGGGTCTCTGATTGCCCTATCATAGAAGTTTAACAGTGCATTTCACTCATCATTTCATGCGCTTTGAGATGCCGCTTTGCCCAATAAGCTATCTGAAATAGGAGCGACGTAAACTGAACAAATGTGATAGAATTTCGCTTAATTCTTTAATTAACCATAATGCAAAATGATCTAATCGGGTCTCTGATTGCCCTATCATAGAAGTTTAGTAGTGCATTTTACTCGCCATTCCACGCGCTTTAAGAAGCCGCCTAGCCCTGTAGGCTATCTGAAATAGAAGCGACGAAAGTTGAACAAATGTGATAGAATTACGCTGCATTCTTATATTAACCGTAATATAAAATGATCTAATCGGGTCTCTGTTTGCCTTATCCTAGAAGTTTAATAGTGCATTATACTCGCCATTTCATGCGCTTTGAGATGCCGCTTAGCCCAATACGCTATCTGAAATAGGTGCGACGTAAGTTGAACAAATGTGATAGAATTTCGCTGAATTCTTTTATTAACCATAATGTATAATGATCTAATCGGGTCTCTGCTCGCCCTAGCCTAGAAGTTTAATAGTGCATTTTATTCGCCATTGCATGCGCTTTGAGATGCCGCTTAGCCGAATACGCTATCTGAAATAGGAGCGACGTAAATTGAACAAATGTGATAGAATTTCCCTGAAATCTTATATTAAACAAAATATAAAATGATTTAGTCGGGTCTCTGATCGCCCTATCATAAAAGGTTAATAGTGCATTCTACTCGCCATTCCACGCGCTTTAAGATGCCGCCTAGCCCAATACGCTATCTGAAATAGGAGCGACGTAAATTGAACAAATGTGATAGAATTTCGCTGAATTCTTATATTAACCAAAATATAAAATGATCTAATCGGGTCTCTGATTGCCCTATCATAGAAGTTTAATAGTGCATTTTACTCGCCATTCCGCGCGCTTTAAAGTGCCGCCTAGCCCAGTACGCTATCTGAAATAGGAGCGACGTAAATTGAACAAATGTGATAGAGTTTCGCTGAACTCTTAAATTAACCATAATATAAAATGATCTAGTCGGGTCTCTGATTGCCCTATCATAGAAGTTTAACAGTACATTTCACTCATCATTTCATGCGCTTTGAGATGCCGCTTTGCCGAATAAGCTATCTGAAATAGGAGCGACGTAAATTGAACAAATGTGATAGAATTTCCCTGAAATCTTATATTAAACAAAATGTAAAGTGATGTAATCGGGTCTCTGTTCGCCCTAGCCTAGAAATTTAATCGTGCATTTTACTCGCCATTTCATGCGCTTTGAGATGCCGCTTAGCCCAATACGCTATCTGAAATAGGAACGACGTAAACTGAACAAATGTGATAGAATTTCCCTGAATTCTTATATTAACCTTAATGTAAAATGATCTAATCGGTTCTCTGTTCGCCCTACCCTAGAAATTTAATAGTGCCTTTCACTCGTCATTCCATGCGCTTTGAGATGCCGCTTAGCCCAATACGCTATCTGAAATAGGAACGACGTAAATTGAACAAATGTGATAGAATTTTGCTGAATTCTTAAATTAACCATAATATAAAATGATATAATCGGGACTCTGTTTGCCCTACCCTAGAAGTTTAATAGTGCATTTTACTCGCCATTTCATGCGCTTTGAGAAGCCGCATAGCACAATACGCTATCTGAAATAGGAGTCACGTAAATTGAAAAATGTGATAGAATTTTGCTGACTTCTTAAATTAACCATAATATAAAGTGATCTACTCGGGTCTCTGTTTGCCCTACCCTAGAACTTTAATAGTGCACTTTATTCGCCATTTCATACGCTTTGAGATGCCGCTTAGCCCAATACGCTATCTGAAATAGGAGCGACGAAAGTTGAACAAATGTGATAGAATTTCGTTGAATTCTTTTATTAACCATAATGTAAAATGATCTAATCGGGTCTCTGTTTGCCCTACCCTAGAAGTTTAATAGTGCATTTCACTCGTCATTTCATGCGCTTTGAGATGCCGCTAAGCCCAATAAGCCATCTGAATAGGAGCGACGTAAATTGAACAAATGTGATAGAATTTCGCTGAATTCTTATATTAACATTAATGTAAAATGATCTAATCGGGTCTCTGTTCGCCCTACCCTAGAAGTTTAATAGTGCATTTCACTCGTAATTGCATGCGCTTTGAGATGCCGCATAGCCCAATTAGCTATCTGAAATAGGAGCGACGTAAATTGAACAAATGTGATAGAATTTCGCTGAATTCTTGTATTAACCATAATGTAAAATGATCTAATCGGGTCTCTGTTTGCCCTACCCTAGAAGTTTAATAGTGCATTTCACTCGTCATTTCATGCGCTTTTAGATGCCGCTAAGCCCAATAAGCCATCTGAATAGGAGCGCCGTAAATTGAACAAATGTGATAGAATTTCGCTGAATTCTTATATTAACCTTAATGTAAAATGATCTAATCGGGTCTCTGTTCGCCCTACCCTAGAAGTTTAATAGTGCATTTCACTCGTAATTGCATGCGCTTTGAGATGCCGCATAGCCCAATTAGCTATCTGAAATAGGAGCGATGTAAATTGAACAAATGTGATAGAATTTCGCTGAATTCTTGTATTAACCAAAATATAAAATGATCTAATCGGGTCTCTGATTGCCTTATCATAGAAGTTTAATAGTGCATTTCACTCGCCATTCCACGCGCTTTAAGATGCCGCCTAGCCCAGTACGCTATCTGAAATAGGAACGACGTAAATTGAACAAATGTGATAGAATTTTGCTGAATTCTTAAATTAACCATAATATAAACTGATCTAATCGGGTCTCTGTTTGCCCTACCCTAGAAGTTTAATAGTGCGTTTTACTCGCCATTTCATGCGCTTTCAGATGCCGCTTAGCCCAATACGCTATCTGAAATATCAAAGACGTAAATTGAACAAATGTGATAGAATTTCGCTGAATTCTTATATTACCCTTAATGTAAAATGATCTAATCGGGTCTCTGTTCGGCCTACCCTAGAAGTTTAATAGTGCATTTCACTCGCCATTCCACGCGCTTTCGGATGCCGCCTAGCCCAGTACGCTATCTGAAATAGGAACGACGTAAATTGAACAAATGTGATAGGATTTTGCAGAATTCTTAAATTAACCATAATATAAAATGATCTAATCGGGTCTCTGGTTGCCCTACCCTAGAAATTTAACAGTGCATTTTACTCGCCATATCATGCGCTTTGAGATGCCGCTTAGCCCAATACGCTATCTGAAATAGGAGCGACGTAAGTTGAACAAATGTGATAGAGTTTCGCTGAATTCTTAAATTAAGCATAACATAAAATGATCTAGTCGGGTCTCTGATTGCCCTATCATAGAAGTTTAACAGTGCATTTCACTCATCATTTCATGCGCTTTGAGATGCCGCTTTGCCCAATAAGCTATCTGAAATAGGAGCGACGTAAATTGAACAAATGTGATAGAATTTCCCTGAAATCTTATATTAAACAAAATGTAAAATGATCTAATCATGTCTCTGTTCGCCCTAGCCTAGAAGTTTAATCGTGCATTTTACTCGCCATTTCGTGCGCTTTGAGATGCCGCTTAGCCCAATACGCTATCTGAAATAGGAACGACGTAAACTGAACAAATGTGATAGAATTTCCCTGAATTCTTATATTAACCTTAATGTAAAATGATCTAATCGGTTCTCTGTTCGCCCTACCCTAGAAGTTTAATAGTGCCTTTCACTCGTCATTCCATGCGCTTTGAGATGCCGCTTAGCCCAATACGCTATCTGAAATAGGAACGACGTAAATTGAACAAATGTGATAGAATTTTGATGAATTCTTAAATTAACCATAATATAAAATGATATAATCGGGTCTCTGTTTGCCCTACCCTAGAAGTTTAATAGTGCATTTTACTCGCCATTTCATGCGCTTTGAGAAGCCGCATAGCACAATTCGCTATCTGAAATAGGAGTCAAGTAAATTGAAAAATGTGATAGAATTTCCCTGAATTCTTATATTAACCTTAATGTAAAATGATCTAATCGGGTCTCTGTTCGCCCTACCATAGAAGTCTAATAGTGTATTTCACTCGACATTTCATGTGCTTTGAGATGCCGCTTAGCCCAATACGCTATCTGAAATAGGAGCGACGTAAATTGAACAAATGTGATAGAATTTTGCTGACTTCTTAAAGTAACCATAATATAAAGTGATCTACTCGGGTCTCTGTTTGCCCTACCCTAGAACTTTAATAGTGCACTTTATTCGCCATTTCAGACGCTTTGAGATGCCGCTTAGCCCAATACGCTATCTGAAATAGGAGCGACGTAAGTTGAACAAATGTGATAGAATTTCGTTGAATTCTTTTATTAACCATAATGTAAAATGATCTAATCGGGTCTCTGTTTGCCCTACCCTAGAAGTTTAATAGTGCATTTCACTCGTCATTTCATGCGCTTTGAGATGCCGCTAAGCCCAATTAGCTATCTGAAATAGGAGCGACGTAAATTGAACAAATGTGATAGAATTTCGCTGAATTCTTGTATTAACCAAAATATAAAATGATCTAATCGGGTCTCTGATTGCCCTATCATAGAAGTTTAATAGTGCATTTTACTCGCCATTCCGCGCGCTCTAAAGTGCCGCCTAGCCCAGTACGCTATCTGAAATAGGAGCGACGTAAATTGAACAAATGTGATAGAGTTTCGCTGAACTCTTAAATTAACCATAATATAAAATGATCTAGTCGGGTCTCTGATTGCCCTATCATAGAAGTTTAACAGTACATTTCACTCATCATTTCATGCGCTTTGAGATGCCGCTTTGCCGAATAAGCTATCTGAAATAGGAGCGACGTAAATTGAACAAATGTGATAGAATTTCCCTGAAATCTTATATTAAACAAAATGTAAAGTGATGTAATCGGGTCTCTGTTCGCCCTAGCCTAGAAATTTAATCGTGCATTTTACTCGCCATTTCATGCGCTTTGAGATGCCGCTTAGCCCAATACGCTATCTGAAATAGGAACGACGTAAACTGAACAAATGTGATAGAATTTCCCTGAATTCTTATATTAACCTTAATGTAAAATGATCTAATCGGTTCTCTGTTCGCCCTACCCTAGAAATTTAATAGTGCCTTTCACTCGTCATTCCATGCGCTTTGAGATGCCGCTTAGCCCAATACGCTATCTGAAATAGGAACGACGTAAATTGAACAAATGTGATAGAATTTTGCTGAATTCTTAAATTAACCATAATATAAAATGATATAATCGGGACTCTGTTTGCCCTACCCTAGAAGTTTAATAGTGCATTTTACTCGCCATTTCATGCGCTTTGAGAAGCCGCATAGCACAATACGCTATCTGAAATAGGAGTCACGTAAATTGAAAAATGTGATAGAATTTTGCTGACTTCTTAAATTAACCATAATATAAAGTGATCTACTCGGGTCTCTGTTTGCCCTACCCTAGAACTTTAATAGTGCACTTTATTCGCCATTTCATACGCTTTGAGATGCCGCTTAGCCCAATACGCTATCTGAAATAGGAGCGACGAAAGTTGAACAAATGTGATAGAATTTCGTTGAATTCTTTTATTAACCATAATGTAAAATGATCTAATCGGGTCTCTGTTTGCCCTACCCTAGAAGTTTAATAGTGCATTTCACTCGTCATTTCATGCGCTTTGAGATGCCGCTAAGCCCAATAAGCCATCTGAATAGGAGCGACGTAAATTGAACAAATGTGATAGAATTTCGCTGAATTCTTATATTAACATTAATGTAAAATGATCTAATCGGGTCTCTGTTCGCCCTACCCTAGAAGTTTAATAGTGCATTTCACTCGTAATTGCATGCGCTTTGAGATGCCGCATAGCCCAATTAGCTATCTGAAATAGGAGCGACGTAAATTGAACAAATGTGATAGAATTTCGCTGAATTCTTGTATTAACCATAATGTAAAATGATCTAATCGGGTCTCTGTTTGCCCTACCCTAGAAGTTTAATAGTGCATTTCACTCGTCATTTCATGCGCTTTTAGATGCCGCTAAGCCCAATAAGCCATCTGAATAGGAGCGCCGTAAATTGAACAAATGTGATAGAATTTCGCTGAATTCTTATATTAACCTTAATGTAAAATGATCTAATCGGGTCTCTGTTCGCCCTACCCTAGAAGTTTAATAGTGCATTTCACTCGTAATTGCATGCGCTTTGAGATGCCGCATAGCCCAATTAGCTATCTGAAATAGGAGCGATGTAAATTGAACAAATGTGATAGAATTTCGCTGAATTCTTGTATTAACCAAAATATAAAATGATCTAATCGGGTCTCTGATTGCCTTATCATAGAAGTTTAATAGTGCATTTCACTCGCCATTCCACGCGCTTTAAGATGCCGCCTAGCCCAGTACGCTATCTGAAATAGGAACGACGTAAATTGAACAAATGTGATAGAATTTTGCTGAATTCTTAAATTAACCATAATATAAACTGATCTAATCGGGTCTCTGTTTGCCCTACCCTAGAAGTTTAATAGTGCGTTTTACTCGCCATTTCATGCGCTTTCAGATGCCGCTTAGCCCAATACGCTATCTGAAATATCAAAGACGTAAATTGAACAAATGTGATAGAATTTCGCTGAATTCTTATATTACCCTTAATGTAAAATGATCTAATCGGGTCTCTGTTCGGCCTACCCTAGAAGTTTAATAGTGCATTTCACTCGCCATTCCACGCGCTTTCGGATGCCGCCTAGCCCAGTACGCTATCTGAAATAGGAACGACGTAAATTGAACAAATGTGATAGGATTTTGCAGAATTCTTAAATTAACCATAATATAAAATGATCTAATCGGGTCTCTGGTTGCCCTACCCTAGAAATTTAACAGTGCATTTTACTCGCCATATCATGCGCTTTGAGATGCCGCTTAGCCCAATACGCTATCTGAAATAGGAGCGACGTAAGTTGAACAAATGTGATAGAGTTTCGCTGAATTCTTAAATTAAGCATAACATAAAATGATCTAGTCGGGTCTCTGATTGCCCTATCATAGAAGTTTAACAGTGCATTTCACTCATCATTTCATGCGCTTTGAGATGCCGCTTTGCCCAATAAGCTATCTGAAATAGGAGCGACGTAAATTGAACAAATGTGATAGAATTTCCCTGAAATCTTATATTAAACAAAATGTAAAATGATCTAATCATGTCTCTGTTCGCCCTAGCCTAGAAGTTTAATCGTGCATTTTACTCGCCATTTCGTGCGCTTTGAGATGCCGCTTAGCCCAATACGCTATCTGAAATAGGAACGACGTAAACTGAACAAATGTGATAGAATTTCCCTGAATTCTTATATTAACCTTAATGTAAAATGATCTAATCGGTTCTCTGTTCGCCCTACCCTAGAAGTTTAATAGTGCCTTTCACTCGTCATTCCATGCGCTTTGAGATGCCGCTTAGCCCAATACGCTATCTGAAATAGGAACGACGTAAATTGAACAAATGTGATAGAATTTTGATGAATTCTTAAATTAACCATAATATAAAATGATATAATCGGGTCTCTGTTTGCCCTACCCTAGAAGTTTAATAGTGCATTTTACTCGCCATTTCATGCGCTTTGAGAAGCCGCATAGCACAATTCGCTATCTGAAATAGGAGTCAAGTAAATTGAAAAATGTGATAGAATTTCCCTGAATTCTTATATTAACCTTAATGTAAAATGATCTAATCGGGTCTCTGTTCGCCCTACCATAGAAGTCTAATAGTGTATTTCACTCGACATTTCATGTGCTTTGAGATGCCGCTTAGCCCAATACGCTATCTGAAATAGGAGCGACGTAAATTGAACAAATGTGATAGAATTTTGCTGACTTCTTAAAGTAACCATAATATAAAGTGATCTACTCGGGTCTCTGTTTGCCCTACCCTAGAACTTTAATAGTGCACTTTATTCGCCATTTCAGACGCTTTGAGATGCCGCTTAGCCCAATACGCTATCTGAAATAGGAGCGACGTAAGTTGAACAAATGTGATAGAATTTCGTTGAATTCTTTTATTAACCATAATGTAAAATGATCTAATCGGGTCTCTGTTTGCCCTACCCTAGAAGTTTAATAGTGCATTTCACTCGTCATTTCATGCGCTTTGAGATGCCGCTAAGCCCAATTAGCTATCTGAAATAGGAGCGACGTAAATTGAACAAATGTGATAGAATTTCGCTGAATTCTTGTATTAACCAAAATATAAAATGATCTAATCGGGTCTCTGATTGCCTCATCATAGAAGTTTAATAGTGCATTTCACTCGCCAATCCACGCGCTTTAAGATGCCGCCTAGCCCAGTACGCTATCTGAAATAGGAACGACGTAAATTGAACAAATGTGATAGAATTTTGCTGAATTCTTAAATTAACCATAATATAAACTGATCTAATCGGGTCTCTGTTTGCCCTACCCTAGAAGTTTAATAGTGCGTTTTACTCGCCATTTCATGCGCTTTCAGATGCCGCTTAGCCCAATACGCTATCTGAAATATCAAAGACGTAAATTGAACAAATGTGATAGAATTTCGCTGAATTCTTATATTACCCTTAATGTAAAATGATCTAATCGGGTCTCTGTTCGCCCTACCCTAGAAGTTTAAGAGTGCATTTCACTCGTAATTGCATGCGCCTTGAGATGCCGCATAGACCAATTAGCTATATGAAATAGGAGCGACGTAAATTGAACAAATGTGATAGAATTTCGCTGAATTCTTGTATTAACCAAAATATGAAATGATCTAATCGGGTCTCTGATTGCCCTATCATAGAAGTTTAATAGTGCATTTCACTCGCCATTCCACGCGCTTTAAGATGCCGCCTAGCCCAGTACGCTATCTGAAATAGGAACGACGTAAATTGAACAAATGTGATAGGATTTTGCAGAATTCTTAAATTAACCATAATATAAAATGATCTAATCGGGTCTCTGGTTGCCCTACCCTAGAAATTTAACAGTGCATTTTACTCGCCATTTCATGCGCTTTGAGCTGCCGCTCAGCCCAATACGCTATCTGAAATAGGAGCGACGTAAGTTAAACAAATGTGATAGAGTTTCGCTGAATTCTTAAATTAACCATAATATAAAATGATTTAGTCGGGTCTCTGATTGCCCTATCATAGAAGTTTAACAGTGCATTTCACTCATCATTTCATGCGCTTTGAGATGCCGCTTTGCCCAATAAGCTATCTGAAATAGGAGCGACGTAAATTGAACAAATGTGATAGAATTTCCCTGAAATCTTATATTAAACAAAATGTAAAATGATCTAATCGGGTCTCTGTTCGCCCTAGCCTAGAAGTTTAATCATGCATTTTACTCGCCATTTCATGCGCTTTGAGATGCCGCTTAGCCCAATACGCTATCTGAAATAGGAACGACGTAAACTGAACAAATGTGATAGAATTTCGCTTAATTCTTTAATTAACCATAATGTAAAATGATCTAATCGGGTCTCTGATTGCCCTATCATAGAAGTTTAGTAGTGCATTTTACTCGCCATTCCACGCGCTTTAAGAAGCGGCCTAGCCCTGTAGGCTATCTGAAATAGAAGCGACGAAAGTTGAACAAATGTGATAGAATTACGCTGCATTCTTATATTAACCGTAATATAAAATGATCTAATCGGGTCTCTGTTTGCCTTATCCTAGAAGTTTAATAGTGCATTATACTCGCCATTTCATGCGCTTTGAGATGCCGCTTAGCCGAATACGCTATCTGATATAGGAGCGACGTAAATTGAACAAATGTGATAGAATTTCCCTGAAATCTTATATTAAACAAAATATAAAATGATTTAGTCGGGTCTCTGATCGCCCTATCATAAAAGGTTAATAGTGCATTCTACTCGCCATTCCACGCGCTTTAAGATGCCGCCTAGCCCAATACGCTATCTGAAATAGGAGCGACGTAAATTGAACAAATGTGATAGAATTTCGCTGAATTCTTAAATTAACCATAATATAAAATGATCTAATCGGGTCTCTGATTGCCCTATCATAGAAGTTAAATAGTGCATTTTACTCGCCATTGCACGCGCTTTAATATGCCGCCTAGCCCAGTACGCTATCTGAAATAGGAGCGACGTAAATTGAACAAATGTGATAGAATTTCGCTTAATTCTTTTATTAACCATAATGTAAAATGATCTAATCGGGTCTCTGATTGCCCTATCATAGAAGATTAGTAGTGCATTTTACTCACCATTCCACGCGCTTTAAGATGCCGCCTAGCCCTGTAGGCTATCTGAAATAGGAGCGACGAAAGTTGAACAAATGTGATAGAATTTCGCTGCATTCTTATATTAACCGTATTATAAAATGATCTAATCGGGTCTCTGTTTGCCTTATCCTAGAAGTTTAATAGTGCATTATACTCTCCATTTCATGCGCTTTGAGATGCCGCTTAGCCCAGTACGCTATCTGAAATAGGATCGACGTAAATTGAACAAATGTGATCGAATTTCGCTGAATTCTTAAATTAACCATAATATAAAATTATCTAATCGGGTCTCTGATTGCCCTATCATAGAAGTTTAGTAGTGCATTTTACTCGCCATTTCATGCGCTTTCAGATGCCGCTTAGCACAATACGCTATCTGAAATAGGAGCGACGTAAATTGAACAAATATGATAGAATTTCGCTGAATTCTTAAATTAACCATAATATAAAATGATCTAATCGTGTCTCTGTTTGCCCTACCCTAGAAGTTTAATAGTGCAGTTTACTCGCCATTTCATGCGCTTTGAGATGCCGCTTAGCCCAATACGCTATCTGAAATAGGAGCGACGTAAGTTGAACAAATGTGATAGAATTTCGTTGAATTCTTTTATTAACCATAATGTAAAATGATCTAATCGGGTCTCTGTTTGCCCTACCCTAGAAGTTTAATAGTGCATTTCACTCGTCATTTCATGCGCTTTGAGATGCCGCTAAGCCCAATAAGCCATCTGAATAGGAGCGACGTAAATTGAACAAATGTGATAGAATTTCCCTGAATTCTTATATTAACCTTAATGTAAAATGATCTAATCGGGTCTCTATTCGCCCTACCCTAGAAGTTTAATAGTGCATTTCACTCGTAATTGCATGCGCTTTGAGATGCCGCATAGCCCAATTAGCTATCTGAAATAGGAGCGACGTAAATTGAACAAATGTGATAGAATTTCGCTGAATTCTTGTATTAACCAAAATATAAAATGATCTAATCGGGTCTCTGATTGCCTTATCATAGAAGTTTAATAGTGCATTTCACTCGCCAATCCACGCGCTTTAAGATGCCGCCTAGCCCAGTACGCTATCTGAAATAGGAACGACGTAAATTGAACAAATGTGATAGAATTTTGCTGAATTCTTAAATTAACCATAATATAAACTGATGTAATCGGGTCTCTGTTTGCCCTACCCTAGAAGTTTAATAGTGCGTTTTACTCGCCATTTCATGCGCTTTCAGATGCCGCTTAGCCCAATACGCTATCTGAAATATCAAAGACGTAAATTGAACAAATGTGATAGAATTTCGCTGAATCCTTATATTACCCTTAATGTAAAATGATCTAATCGGGTCTCTGTTCGCCCTACCCTAGAAGTTTAAGAGTGCATTTCACTCGTAATTGCATGCGCCTTGAGATGCCGCATAGACCAATTAGCTATATGAAATAGGAGCGACGTAAATTGAACAAATGTGATAGAATTTCGCTGAATTCTTGTATTAACCAAAATATGAAATGATCTAATCGGGTCTCTGATTGCCCTATCATAGAAGTTTAATAGTGCATTTCACTCGCCATTCCACGCGCTTTAAGATGCCGCCTAGCCCAGTACGCTATCTGAAATAGGAACGACGTAAATTGAACAAATGTGATAGAATTTCCCTGAAATCTTATATTAAACAAAATGTAAAATGATCTAATCGGGTCTCTGGTTGCCCTACCCTAGAAATTTAACAGTGCATTTTACTCGCCATTTCATGCGCTTTGAGCTGCCGCTTAGCCCAATACGCTATCTGAAATAGGAGCGACGTAAGTTGATCAAATGTGATAGAGTTTCGCTGAATTCTTAAATTAACCATAATATAAAATGATTTAGTCGGGTCTCTGATTGCCCTATCACAGAAGTTTAACAGTGCATTTCACTCATCATTTCATGCGCTTTGAGATGCCGCTTTGCCCAATAAGCTATCTGAAATAGGAGCGACGTAAATTGAACAAATGTGATAGAATTTCCCTGAAATCTTATATTAAACAAAATGTAAAATGATCTAATCGGGTCTCTGTTCGCCCTAGCCTAGAAGTTTAATCGTGCATTTTACTCGCCATTTCATGCGCTTTGAGATGCCGCTTAGCCCAATACGCTATCTGAAATAGGAACGACGTAAACTGAACAAATGTGATAGAATTTCGCTTAATTCTTTTATTAACCATAATATAAAATGATCTAATCGGGTCTCTGATTGCCCTATCATAGAAGTTAGATAGTGCATTTTACTCGCCATTCCACGCGCTTTAATATGCCGCCTAGCCCAGTACGCTATCTGAAATAGGAGCGACGTAAATTGAACAAATGTGATAGAATTTCGCTTAATTCTTTTATTAACCATAATGTAAAATGATCTAATCGGGTCTCTGATTGCCCTATCATAGAAGATTAGTAGTGCATTTTACTCACCATTCCACGCGCTTTAAGATGCCGCCTAGCCCTGTAGGCTATCTGAAATAGGAGCGACGAAAGTTGAACAAATGTGATAGAATTTCGCTGCATTCTTATATTAACCGTATTATAAAATTATCTAATCGGGTCTCTGATTGCCCTATCATAGAAGTTTAGTAGTGCATTTTACTCGCCATTTCATGCGCTTTCAGATGCCGCTTAGCACAATACGCTATCTGAAATAGGAGCGACGTAAATTGAACAAATATGATAGAATTTCGCTGAATTCTTAAATTAACCATAATATAAAATGATCTAATCGTGTCTCTGTTTGCCCTACCCTAGAAGTTTAATAGTGCAGTTTACTCGCCATTTCATGCGCTTTGAGATGCCGCTTAGCCCAATACGCTATCTGAAATAGGAGCGACGTAAGTTGAACAAATGTGATAGAATTTCGTTGAATTCTTTTATTAACCATAATGTAAAATGATCTAATCGGGTCTCTGTTTGCCCTACCCTAGAAGTTTAATAGTGCATTTCACTCGTCATTTCATGCGCTTTGAGATGCCGCTAAGCCCAATAAGCCATCTGAATAGGAGCGACGTAAATTGAACAAATGTGATAGAATTTCCCTGAATTCTTATATTAACCTTAATGTAAAATGATCTAATCGGATCTCTATTCGCCCTACCCTAGAAGTTTAATAGTGCATTTCACTCGTAATTGCATGCGCTTTGAGATGCCGCATAGCCCAATTAGCTATCTGAAATAGGAGCGACGTAAATTGAACAAATGTGATAGAATTTCGCTGAATTCTTGTATTAACCAAAATATAAAATGATCCAATCGGGTCTCTGATTGCCTTATCATAGAAGTTTAGTAGTGCATTTCACTCGCCAATCCACGCGCTTTAAGATGCCGCCTAGCCCAGTACGCTATCTGAAATAGGAACGACGTAAATTGAACAAATGTGATAGAATTTTGCTGAATTCTTAAATTAACCATAATATAAACTGATGTAATCGGGTCTCTGTTTGCCCTACCCTAGAAGTTTAATAGTGCGTTTTACTCGCCATTTCATGCGCTTTCAGATGCCGCTTAGCCCAATACGCTATCTGAAATATCAAAGACGTAAATTGAACAAATGTGATAGAATTTCGCTGAATTCTTATATTACCCTTAATGTAAAATGATCTAATCGGGTCTCTGTTCGCCCTACCCTAGAAGTTTAAGAGTGCATTTCACTCGTAATTGCATGCGCCTTGAGATGTCGCATAGACCAATTAGCTATATGAAATAGGAGCGACGTAAATTGAACAAATGTGATAGAATTTCGCTGAATTCTTGTATTAACCAAAATATGAAATGATCTAATCGGGTCTCTGATTGCCCTATCATAGAAGTTTAATAGTGCATTTCACTCGCCATTCCACGCGCTTTAAGATGCCGCCTAGCCCAGTACGCTATCTGAAATAGGAACGACGTAAATTGAACAAATGTGATAGAATTTCCCTGAAATCTTATATTAAACAACATGTAAAATGATCTAATCGGGTCTCTGTTCGCCCTAGCCTAGAAGTTTAATCGTGCATTTTACTCGCCATTTCATGCGCTTTGAGATGCCGCTTAGCCCAATACGCTATCTGAAATAGGAACGACGTAAACTGAACAAATGTGATAGAATTTCGCTTAATTCTTTTATTAACCATAATGTAAAATGATCTAATCGGGTCTCTGATTGCCCTATCATAGAAGGTTAATAGTGCATTTTACTCGCCATTCCACGCGCTTTAAGATGCCGCCTAGCCCAGTACGCTGTCTGAAATAGAAGCGACGCAAATTGAACAAGTGTGATAGAATCTCGCTGAATACTTATATTAACCTTAATGTAAAATGATCTAATCGGATCTCTGTTCGCCCTACCCTAGAAGTTTAATAGTGCATGTCACTCGTCATTTCATGCGCTTTGAGATGACGCTTAACCCAATACGCTATCTGAAATAGGAGCGACGTAAGTTGAACAAATGTGACAGAATTACGCTGCATTCTTATATTCACCTTAATGTAAAATGATCTCTTCGGGTCTCTGTTTGCCCTACCCTAGAAGTTTAATAGTGCATTTTACTCGCCATTTCATGCGCTTTGAGATGCCGCTTAACCCAATACGCTATCTGAAATAGGAGCAACGAAAGTTGAACAAATGTGATAGAATTTCCCTGAAAGCTTATATTAAACAAAATATAAAATGATCTAATCGGGTCTCTGATTGCCCTATCATAGAAGTTTAGTAGTGCATTTTACTCGACCTTCCACGCGCTTTAAGATGCCGTCTAGCCCAGTACGCTATCTGAAATAGGAGCGACGTAAGATGAACAAATGTGATAGAATTACGCTGAATTCTTATATTAACCGTAATATAAAATGATCTAATCGTGTCTCCGTTTGCCTTATCCTAAAAGTTTAATAGCGCATTTTACTCGCCATTTCATGCGCTTTGAGAGGCCGCTTAGCCCAATACGCTATCTGAAATAGGAGCGACGTAAATTGAACAAATGTGATAGAATTTCGCTGAATTCTTAAATTAACCATAATATAAAATGATCTCATCGGGTCTCTGTTTGCCCTACCCTAGAAGTTTAATAGTGCATTTTACTCGCCATTTCATGCGCTTTGAGATGCCGCATAGCCCAATACGCTGTCTGAAATAGGAGCGACGTAAATTGAACAAATGTGATAAAATTTCCGTGAATCCTTATATTAACCTTAATGTAAAATGAACTAATCGGGTCTCTGTTCGCCCTACCATAGAAGTTTAATAGTGCATTTTACTCGCCATTTCATGCGCTTTGAGATGCCGCATAGCCCAATACGATATCTGAAATAGGAGCGACGTAAATTGAACAAATGTGATAGAATTTCCGTGAGTCCTTATATTAACCTTAATGTAAAATGATCTAATCGGGTCTCTGATTGCCCTATCATAGAAGTTTAGTAGTGCATTTTACTCGCCATTCCGAGCGCGTTAAGATGCTGCATAGCCCAGTATGCTATCTGAAATAGGAGCGACGTAAATTGAGCAAATGTGATAGAATTTTGCTGAATTCTTAAATTAACCATAATATAAAGTGATCTAATCGGGTCCCTGTTGGCCTACCCTAGAAGTTTAATAGTGCATTTCACTCGTCATTTCATGCGCTTTGACAGGCCGCTTAGCCCAATACGCTATCTGAAATAGGAGCGACCTAAATTGAACGAATGTGATAGAATTTTGCTGAATTCTTAAATTAACCATAATATAAAATGATCTAATCGGGTCTCTGCTTGCCCTACCCTAGAAGTTTAATGGTGCATTCTACTCATCATTTCATGCGCTTTGAGGTGCCGCTTTGCCCAATACGCTATCTGAAATAGGAGCGACGTAAATTGAACGAATGTGATAGAATTTCGCTCAATTCTTAAATTAACCATAATATAAAACGATCTAATCGGGTCTCTGTTTGCCCTATCCTAGAACTTTAATAGTGCATTTTACTCGTCATTTCATGCGCTTTGAGATGCCGCTTAGCCTAATACGCTATCTGAAATTGGAGCGATATAAGTTGAACAAATGTGATAGAATTTCGCTGAATTCTTTTATTAACCATAATGTAAAACGATCTAATCGGATCTCTGTCCGCCCGAGTCTAGAACTTTAATAGTGCATTTTATTCGCCATTTCATACGCTTTGAATGCCGCTTTGCCCAATACGCTATCTGAAATAGGAGCGACGTAAATTGAACAAATGTGATAGAATTTCACTGAATTCTTATATTAACCAAAATATAAAATGATCTAATCGGGTCTCTGATTGCCCTAGCATAGAAGTTTAATAGTGCATTTTACTCGTCATTCCGAGCGCGTTAAGATGCTGCATAGCCCAATACGCTATCTGAAATAGGAGAGACGTAAATTGAACAAATGTGATAGAATTTCGCTGAATTCTTAAACTAACTATAATATAAAATGATCTAATCGGGTCACTGATTGCCCTACCCCAGAAGTTTAATAGTGCATTTTACTTGACATTTCATGCGCTTTGAGATGCCGCTTAGCACAATACGCTATCTGAAATAAGAACGACGTAAATTGAACAAATGTGATAGACTTTCGCTGCATTCTTAAAGTAACCTTAATATAAAATGATCTAATCGGGTCTCCGGTTTCCCTACCATAGAAGTTTCATTGTGCATTTTACTCGCCATTCCACGCGCCTTAAGATGCCGTCTAGCACAGTACGCTATCTGAAATAGGAGCGACGTAAATTGAACAAATGTGATAGAATTTCGCAGAATTCCTATATTAACCAAAATATAAAATGATCTAATCTGGTCTCTGTTCGCCCTAGCCTAGAAGTTTAATAGTGCATTTTGTTCGCCATTTCATGCGCTTTGAGATGCCGCTAAGCCCAATAAGCTGTCTGAAATAGGAGCGACGTAAATTGAACAAATGTGATAGAATTTCGCTGAATTCTTATATTAAACAAAATATAAAATGATCTAATCGGGTCTCTGTTTGCCCTACCCTAGAAGTTTAATCGTGCATTTCACTCGACATTTCAGGCGCTTTGATACGGCTCTTCGCCCAATAGGCTATCTGAAATATGAGCGACGTAAATTTAACAAATGCGATAGAATTTCGCTGAATTCTTAAAGTAACATTAATATAAAATGATCTAATCGGGTCTCTGGTTTCCCTACCATAGAAGATTAATAGTGCATTTTACTCGCCATTCCACGCTCTTTAAGATGCCGCCTAGCCCAGTACGCTGTCTGAAGTGGAAGCGACGTAAATTGAACAAGTGTGATAGAATCTCGCTGAATACTTATATTAACCTTAATGTAAAATGATCTAATCGGGTCTCTGTTCGCCCTACCCTAGAAGTTTAATAGTGCATTTCACTCGCCATTTCATGCGCTTTGAGATGACGCTTAACCCAATACGCTATCTGAAATAGGAGCGACGTAAGTTGAACAAATGTGACAGAATTACGCTGCATTCTTATATTCACCTTAATGTAAAATGATCTCTTCGGGTCTCTGTTTGCCCTACCCTAGAAGTTTAATAGTGCATTTTACTCGCCATTTCATGCGCTTTGAGATGCCGCTTAACCCAATACGCTATCTGAAATAGGAGCAACGAAAGTTGAACAAATGTGATAGAATTTCCCTGAAAGCTTATATTAAACAAAATATAAAATGATCTAATCGGGTCTCTGATTGCCCTATCATAGAAGTTTAGTAGTGCATTTTACTCGACCTTCCACGCGCTTTAAGATGCCGTCTAGCCCAGTACGCTATCTGAAATAGGAGCGACGTAAGATGAACAAATGTGATAGAATTACGCTGAATTCTTATATTAACCGTAATATAAAATGATCTAATCGGGTCTCCGTTTGCCTTATCCTAAAAGTTTAATAGCGCATTTTACTCGCCATTTCATGCGCTTTGAGAGGCCGCTTAGCCCAATACGCTATCTGAAATAGGAGCGACGTAAATTGAACAAATGTGATAGAATTTCGCTGAATTCTTAAATTAACCATAATATAAAATGATCTCATCGGGTCTCTGTTTGCCCTACCCTAGAAGTTTAATAGTGCATTTTACTCGCCATTTCATGCGCTTTGAGATGCCGCATAGCCCAATACGCTGTCTGAAATAGGAGCGACGTAAATTGAACAAATGTGATAAAATTTCCGTGAATCCTTATATTAACCTTAATGTAAAATGAACTAATCGGGTCTCTGTTCGCCCTACCATAGAAGTTTAATAGTGCATTTTACTCGCCATTTCATGCGCTTTGAGATGCCGCATAGCCCAATACGATATCTGAAATAGGAGCGACGTAAATTGAACAAATGTGATAGAATTTCCGTGAGTCCTTATATTAACCTTAATGTAAAATGATCTAATCGGGTCTCTGATTGCCCTATCATAGAAGTTTAGTAGTGCATTTTACTCGCCATTCCGAGCGCGTTAAGATGCTGCATAGCCCAGTATGCTATCTGAAATAGGAGCGACGTAAATTGAGCAAATGTGATAGAATTTTGCTGAATTCTTAAATTAACCATAATGTAAAGTGATCTAATCGGGTCCCTGTTGGCCTACCCTAGAAGTTTAATAGTGCATTTCACTCGTCATTTCATGCGCTTTGACAGGCCGCTTAGCCCAATACGCTATCTGAAATAGGAGCGACCTAAATTGAACGAATGTGATAGAATTTTGCTGAATTCTTAAATTAACCATAATATAAAATGATCTAATCGGGTCTCTGCTTGCCCTACCCTAGAAGTTTAATGGTGCATTCTACTCATCATTTCATGCGCTTTGAGATGCCGCTTTGCCCAATACGCTATCTGAAATAGGAGCGACGTAAATTGAACGAATGTGATAGAATTTCGCTCAATTCTTAAATTAACCATAATATAAAACGATCTAATCGGGTCTCTGTTTGCCCTATCCTAGAACTTTAATAGTGCATTTTACTCGTCATTTCATGCGCTTTGAGATGCCGCTTAGCCTAATACGCTATCTGAAATTGGAGCGATATAAGTTGAACAAATGTGATAGAATTTCGCTGAATTCTTTTATTAACCATAATGTAAAACGATCTAATCGGATCTCTGTCCGCCCGAGTCTAGAACTTTAATAGTGCATTTTATTCGCCATTTCATACGCTTTGAATGCCGCTTTGCCCAATACGCTATCTGAAATAGGAGCGACGTAAATTGAACAAATGTGATAGAATTTCACTGAATTCTTATATTAACCAAAATATAAAATGATCTAATCGGGTCTCTGATTGCCCTAGCATAGAAGTTTAATAGTGCATTTTACTCGTCATTCCGAGCGCGTTAAGATGCTGCATAGCCCAATACGCTATCTGAAATAGGAGAGACGTAAATTGAACAAATGTGATAGAATTTCGCTGAATTCTTAAACTAACTATAATATAAAATGATCTAATCGGGTCACTGATTGCCCTACCCCAGAAGTTTAATAGTGCATTTTACTTGACATTTCATGCGCTTTGAGATGCCGCTTAGCACAATACGCTATCTGAAATAAGAACGACGTAAATTGAACAAATGTGATAGACTTTCGCTGCATTCTTAAAGTAACCTTAATATAAAATGATCTAATCGGGTCTCCGGTTTCCCTACCATAGAAGTTTCATTGTGCATTTTACTCGCCATTCCACGCGCCTTAAGATGCCGTCTAGCACAGTACGCTATCTGAAATAGGAGCGACGTAAATTGAACAAATGTGATAGAATTTCGCAGAATTCCTATATTAACCAAAATATAAAATGATCTAATCTGGTCTCTGTTCGCCCTAGCCTAGAAGTTTAATAGTGCATTTTGTTCGCCATTTCATGCGCTTTGAGATGCCGCTAAGCCCAATAAGCTGTCTGAAATAGGAGCGACGTAAATTGAACAAATGTGATAGAATTTCGCTGAATTCTTATATTAAACAAAATATAAAATGATCTAATCGGGTCTCTGTTTGCCCTACCCTAGAAGTTTAATCGTGCATTTCACTCGACATTTCAGGCGCTTTGATACGGCTCTTCGCCCAATAGGCTATCTGAAATATGAGCGACGTAAATTTAACAAATGCGATAGAATTTCGCTGAATTCTTAAAGTAACATTAATATAAAATGATCTAATCGGGTCTCTGGTTTCCCTACCATAGAAGTTTAATAGTGCATTTTACTCGCCATTCCACGCTCTTTAAGATGCCGCCTAGCCCAGTACGCTGTCTGAAGTGGAAGCGACGTAAATTGAACAAGTGTGATAGAATCTCGCTGAATACTTATATTAACCTTAATGTAAAATGATCTAATCGGGTCTCTGTTCGCCCTACCCTAGAAGTTTAATAGTGCATTTCACTCGCCATTTCATGCGCTTTGAGATGACGCTTAACCCAATACGCTATCTGAAATAGGAGCGACGTAAGTTGAACAAATGTGACAGAATTACGCTGCATTCTTATATTCACCTTAATGTAAAATGATCTAATGGGGTCTCTGTTCGCCCTACCCTAGAAGTTTAATAGTGCATTTCACTCGTCATTTCATGCGCTTTGAGATGCCGCCTAGCCCAATACGCTATCTGAAATAGGAGCAACGTAAATTGAACAAATGTGATAGAATTTCGCTGAATTCTTATATTAACCAAACTATAAAATGATCTAGTCTGGTCTCTGATTGCCCTATCATAGAAGGTTAATAGTGCATTTTGCTCGCCATTCGGCACGCTTTAAGATGCCGCCTAGCCCAGTACGCTGTCTGAAATAGGAGCGACGTAAATTGAACAAATGTGATAGAATCTCGCTGAATACTTATATTAACCTTAATGTAAAATGATCTAATCGGATCTCTGTTCGCCCGAGCCTAGAACTTTAATAGTGCATTTTATTCGCCATTTCAATCGCTTTGAGATGCCGCTTTGCCCAATAAGCTATCTGAAATAGGAGCGACGTAAATTGAACAAATGTGATAGAATTTCACTGAATTCTTATATTAACCAAAATATAAAATGATCTAATCGGGTCTCTGATTGCCCTAGGATAGAAGTTAAATAGTGCATTTTACTCGCCATTCCGAACGCTTTAAGATGCCGCATAGCCCAGTTCGCTATCTGCAATAGGAGCAACGTAAATTGAACAAATGTGATAGAATTTTGCTGAATTCTTAAATTAACCATAGTACAAAATGATCTAATCGGGTCTCTGTTTGCTCTACCCTAGAAGTTTAATAGTGCATTTTGTTCGCCATTTCATGCGCTTTGAGATGCCGCTAAGCCCAATAAGCTGTCTGAAATAGGAGCGACGTAAATTGAACAAATGTGATAGAATTTCGCTGAATTCTTATATTAAACAAAATATAAAATGATCTAATCGGGTCTCTGTTTGCCCTACCCTAGAAGTTTAATCGTGCATTTTACACGCCATTTCATGCGCTTTGAGATGCCGCTTAGCCCAATAGGCTATCTGAAATAGGAGCGACGTAAATTTAACAAATGTGATAGAATTTCGCTGAATTCTTATATTAACCAAGGTATAAAATGATCTAGTCTGGTCTCTGATTGCCCTATCATAGAAGGTTAATAGTGCATTTTACTCGCCATTCCACACGCTTTAAGATGCCGCCTAGCCCAGTACGCTGTCTGAAATAGGAGCGACGTAAATTGAACAAATGTGATAGAATCTCGCTGAATACTTATATTAACCTTAATGTAAAATGATCTAATCGGGTCTCTGTTCGCCCTACCCTAGAAGTTTAATAGTGCATTTTACTCGTCATTTCATGCGCTTTGAGATGCCGCTAAGCACAATAAGCTATCTGGAATAGCAGCGACGTAAATTGAACAAATGTGAAAGAACTACGCCGAATTCTTATATTAACCGTAATATAAAATGATCTAATCGGGTCTCTGTTTGCCTTATCCTAGAAGTTTAATAGTGAATTTTACTCGCCATTCCACGCACTTTAAGATGCCGCCTAGCCCAGTACGCTACCTGAAATAGGAGCGACGTAAGTTGAACAAATGTGATAGAATTACGCTGAATTCTTATATTAACCGTAATATAAAATGATCTAATCGGGTCTCTGTTTGCCTTATCCTAGAAGTTTGATAGTGCATTTTACTCGCCATTTCATGCGCTTTGAGATGCCGCTTATCCCAATACGCTATCTGAAATAGGAGCGACGTAAGTTGAACAAATGTGATAGAATTTTGCTGAATTCTTAAATTAACCATAATATAAAATGATCTAATCGGGTCTCTGTTTGCCCTACCCAAGAAGTTTAATAGGGCATTTCACTCGACACTTCATGCGCTTTGAGATGCCGCTAAGCCCAATAAGCTATCTGAAATAGGAGCAACGTAAATTGAACAAATGTGATAGAATTTCGCTGAATTCTTACATTAACCATAATGTAAAATGATATAATCGTGTCTCTGTTTGCCCTACCCTAGAAGTTTAATAGTGCATTTCACTCGTCACTTCATGCGCTTTGAGATGCCGCTAAGCACAATAAGCTATCTGTAATAGGAGCGACGTAAATTGAACAAATGTGATAGAATTTCGCTGAATTCTTATATTAACCAAAATATAAAATGATCTAATCGGGTCTCTGATTGCCCTATCATAGACGTTTAGTAGTGCATTTTACTCGCCATTCCACGCGCTTTAAGATGCCGCCTAGCCCAGTACGCTATCTGAAATAGGAGCGACGTAAGTTGAACAAATGTGATAGAATTTCGCAGAATTCTTATATTAACCAAAATATAAAATGATCTAATCTGGTCTCTGTTCGCCCTAGCCTAGAAGTTTAATAGTGCATTTTGTTCGCCATTTCATGCGCTTTGAGATGCCGCTAAGCCCAATAAGCTGTCTGAAATAGGAGCGACGTAAATTGAACAAATGTGATAGAATTTCGCTGAATTCTTATATTAACCAAAATATAAAATGATCTAATCGGGTCTCTGTTTGCCCTACCCTAGTAGTTTAATTGTGCATTTTACTCGCCATTTCATGCGCTTTTCGATGCCGCTTATCCCAATACGCTATCTGAAATAGGAGCGACGTACGTTGAACAAATGTGTTAGAATTTCGCTGAATTCTTTTAAGAACCATAATGTAAAATGATCTAATCGGGTCTCTGTTCGCCCTAGCCTAGAAGTTTAATAGCGCATTTTATTCGCCATTTCATGCGCCTTGAGATGCCGCTTAGCCCAATACGCTATCTGAAATAGGAGCGACGTAAATTGAACAAATGTGATAGAATTTCCCTGAAATCTTATATTAAACAAAATATACAATGATCTAATCGGGTCTCTGATTGCCCTATCATAGAAGTTTAGCAGTGCATTTTACTCGCCATTCCACGCGCTTTAAGATGCCGCCTAGCCCAGTACGCTATCTAAATTAGGAGCGACGTAAGTTGAACAAATGTGATAGAATTACGCTGAATTCTTATATTAACCGTAATATAAAATGATCTAATCGGGTCTCTGTTTGCCCTACCCTAGTAGTTTGATTGTGCATTTCACTCGTCATTTCATGCGCTTTGAGACGCCGCTTCGCCCAATAAGCTATTTGAAATAGGAGCGACGTAAATTGAACAAATGTGATAGAATTTCGCTGAATTCTTAAAGTAACCTTAATATAAAATGATCTAATCGGGTCTCTGGTTTCCCTACCATAGAAGTTTAATAGTGCATTTTACTCGCCATTCCACGCGCCTTAAGATGCCGTCTAGCACAGTACGCTATTTGAAATAGGAGCGACGTAAATTGAACAAATGTGATAGAATTTCGCTGAATTCTTAAAGTAACCTTAATATAAAATGATCTAATCGGGTCTCTGTTTGCCCTACCCTAGAAGTTTAATAGTGCATTTCACTCGTCATTTCATGCGCTTTGACATGCCGCTAAGCACAATAAGCTATCTGGAATAGCAGCGACGTAAATTGAACAAATGTGAAAGAATTACGCCGCATTCTTATATTAACCGTAATATAAAATTATCTAATCGGGTCTCTGTTTGCCTTATCCTAGAAGTTTAATAGTGCATTTTACTGGCCATTTCATGCGCTTTGAGATGTCGCTTAGCCCAATACGCTATCTGAAATAGGAGCGACGTAAATTGAACAAATGTGATAGAATTTTGCTGAATTCTTAAATTAACCACAATATAAAATGATCTAATCGGGTTTCTGTTTGCCCTACCGTAGTAGTTTAATTGTGCATTTTACTCGCCATTTCATGCGCTTTTCGAAGCCGCTTATCCCAATACGCTATCTGAAATAGGAGCGACGTACGTTGAACAAATGTGATAGAATTTCGCTGAATTCTTTTAAGAACCATAATGTAAAATGATCTAATCGGGTCTCTGTTCGCCCTAGCCTAGAAGTTTAAAAGCGCATTTTATTCGCCATTTCATGCGCCTTGAGATGCCGCTTAGCCCAATACGCTATCTGAAATAGGAGCGACGTAAATTGAACAAATGTGATAGAATTTCGCTCAATTCTTAAATTAACCATAACATAAAATGATCTAATCGGGTCTCTGTTTGCCCTACCCTAGAAGTTTAATAGTGCATTTTACTCGCCATTTCTTGCGCTTTGAGATGACGCTTAACCCAATACGCTATGTGAAATAGGAGCGGCGTAAGTTGAACAAATGTGACAGAATTACGCTGCATTCTTATATTCACCTTAATGTAAAATGATCTAATCGGGTCTCTGTTCGCTCTAGCCTAGAAGTTTAATAGTGCATTTCACTCGTCATTTCATGCGCTTTGAGATGCCGCTGAGCCCAATAAGCTATCTGTAATAGGAGCGACGTAAATTGAACAAATGTGATAGAATTTCGCTGAATTCCTAAATTAACCATAATATAAAATGACCTAATCGGGTCTCTGTTTGCCCTACCCTAGAAGTTTAATAGTGCATTTCACACGTCATTTCATGCGCTTTGAGATGCCGCTAAGCCCAATAAGCTATCTGTAATAGAAGCGACGTAAATTGAACAAATGTGATAGAATTTCGTTGAATTCTTATATTAACCAAAATATAAAATGATCTAATCGGGTCTCTGATTGCCCTATCATAGAAGTTTAATAGTGCATTTTACTCGCCATTTCATGCGCCTTCAGATGCCGCTTAGCCCAATAAGCTATCTGAAATAGGAGCGACGTAAATTGAACAAATGTGATAGAATTTCCCTGAACTCTTATATTAAACAAAATATAAAATGATCTAATCGGGTCTCTGATTGTCCTATCATAGAAGTTTAACAGTGCATTTCACTCGTCATTTCATGCGCTTTGACATGCCGCTTAGCCCAATAAGCTATCTGAAATAGGAGCGACGTAAATTGAACAAATGTGATAGAATTTCCGTGAAATCTTATATTAAACAAAATATAAAATGATGTAATCGGGTCTCTGATTGCCCTATCATAGAAGTTTAGTAGTGCATTTTACTCGTCATCCCACGCGCTTTAAGGTGCCGCCTAGCCCAGTACGCTATCTGAAATAGGAGCGACGTAAGTTGAACAAATGTGATAGAATTTTGCTGAATTCTTAAATTAACCATAATATAAAATGATCTAATCGGGTCTCTGTTTGCCCTACCCTAGAAGTTTAATAGTGCATTTCACTCGTCACTTTATGCGCTTTGAGATGCCGCTAAGCCCAATAAGCTATCGGAAATAGGAGCGACGTAAATTGAACAAATGTGATAGAATTTCGCAGAATTCTTATGTTAACCAAAATATAAAATGATCTGATCTGGTCTCTGTTCGCCATAGCCTAGAAGTTTAATAGTGCATTTTGTTCGCCATTTCATGCGCTTTGTCATGCCGCTTAGCCCAATACGCTATCTGAAATAGGAGCGACGTAAATTGGACAAATGTGATAGAATTTCCCTGAAATCTTATATTAATCAAAATATAAAATGATCTAATCGGGTCTCTGATTGCCCTATCATAGAAGATTTGTAGTGCATTTTACTCGCCATTCCACGCGCTTTAAGATGCCGCCTAGCCCAGTACGCTATCTGAAATAGGAGCCACGTAAGTTGAACAAATGTGATAGAATTACGCTGAATTCTTACATTAACCATAATGTAAAATGATCTAATCGGGTCTCTGTTTGCACTACCCTAGAAGTTTAATAGTGCATTTCACTCGCCACTTCATGCGCTTTGTGATGCCGCTTAGCCCAATACGCTATCTGAAATAGGAGCGACGTAAATTGAACAAATGTGATAGAATTTCCCTGAAATTTTATATTAAACAAAATATAAAATGATCTAATCGGGTCTGTGATTGCTCTATCATAGAAGTTTAGTAGTGCATTTTACTCGCCATTCCACGCGCTTTAAGATGCCGCCTAGCCCAGTACGCTATCTGAAATAGGAGCCACGTAAGTTGAACAAATGTGATAGAATTACGCTGAATTCTTACATTAACCATAATGTAAAATGATCTAATCGGGTCTCTGTTTGCACTACCCTAGAAGTTTAATAGTGCATTTCACTCGCCACTTCATGCGCTTTGAGATGCCGCTAAGCACAATAAGTTATCTGTAATAGGAGCGACGTAAATTGAACAAATGTGATAGAATTTCGCTGAATTCTTATATTAACCAAAATATAAAATGATCTAATCGGGTCTCTGATTGCCCTATCATAGAAGTTTAGTGGTGCATATTACTCGCCATTCCACGCGCTTTAAGATGCCGCCTAACCCAATACGCTATCTGAAATAGGAGCCACGTAAATTGAACAAATGTGATAGAATTTCGCTGAATTCTTATATTAACCAAAGTATAAAATGATCTAATCTGGTCTCTGATTGCCCTATCATAGAAGGTTAATAGTGCACTTTACTCGCCATTCCACGCGATTTAAGATGCCGCCTAGCCCAGTACGCTGTCTGAAATAGAAGCGACGTAAATTGAACAAGTGTGATAGAATCTCGCTGATTACTTATATTAACCTTAATGTAAAATGATGTAATCGGGTCTCTGTTCGCCCTACCCTAGAAGTTTAATAGTGCATTTCACTCGTCATTTCATGCGCTTTGAGATGACGCTTAACCCAATACGCTATCTGAAATAGGAGCGACGTAAGTTGAACAAATGTGACAGAATTACGCTGCATTCTTATATTCACCTTAATGTAAAATGATCTCTTCGGGTCTCTGTTCGCCCTACCCAAGAAGTATAATAGTGCATTTCACTCGTCATTTCATGCGCTTTGAGATGCCGCCTAGCCCAATACGCTATCTGAAATAGGAGCGACGTAAATTGAACAAATGTGATAAAATTTCGCAGAATCCTTATGTTAACCAAAGTATAAAATGATCTAATCGGGTCTCTGTTCGCCCTAGCCTAGAAGTTTAATAGCGCATTTTATTCGCCATTTCATGCGCCTTGAGATGCCGCTAAGCACAATAAGGTATCTGAAATACGAGCGACGTAAATTGAACAAATGTGATAGAATTTCGCTGAATTCTTATATTAACCAAAATATAAAATGATCTAATCGGGTCTCTGATTGCCCTATCATAGAAGATTAATAGTGCATTTTACTCGCCACTCCACGCGCTTTTGGGTGCCGCCTAGCCCAGTACGCTATCCGAAATAGGAGCTACGTACATTGAACAAATGTGATAGAATTTTGCGGAATTCTGAAATTAACCATAATATAAAATGATCTAATCGGGTCTCTGTTTGCCCTACCCTAGAAGTTTAATGGTGCATGTTACTCGCCGTTTCATGCGCTTTGAGATGCCGCTTAGCCCAATACGCTATCTGAAATAGGAGCGACGAAAGTTGACAAAGGTGATAGAATTTCGCTGAATTATTTTATTAACCAGAATGTAAAATGATCTAATCTGGTCTCTGTTCGCCCTAGCCTAGAAGTTTAATAGTGGATTTTACTCGGCATTCCACGCGCTTTAAGATGCCGCCTATCCCAGTACGCTATCTGAAATAGGAGCGACCTAAATTGAACGAATGTGATAGAATTTTGCTGAATTCTTAAATTAACCATAATATAAAATGATCTAATCGGGTCTCTGCTTGCCCCACCCTAGAAGTTTAATAGTGCATTTTAGTCGCCATTTCATGCGCTTTGAGATGCCGCTTCGCCCAATACGCTATCTGAAATAGGAGCGACGTAAATTAAACAAATGTGATAGAATTTCCCTGAAATCTTATATTAAACAAAATATAAAATGATCTGATCGGGTCTCTGATTGCCCTATCATAGAAGTTTAGCAGTGCATTTTACTCGCCATTCCACGCGCATTAAGATGCCGCCTAGCCCAGTACGCTATCTAAATTAGGAGCGACGTAAGTTGAACAAATGTGATAGAATTACGCTGAATTATTTTATTAACCATAACATAAAATGATCTAATCGGGTCTCTGTTTGCCCTACCCTAGAAGTTTAATAGTGCATTTTACTCGCCATTTCTTGCGCTTTGAGATGACGCTTAACCCAATACGCTATGTGAAATAGGAGCGACGTAAGTTGAACAAATGTGACAGAATTACGCTGCATTCTTATATTCACCTTAATGTAAAAGGATCTAATCGGGTCTCTGTTCGCCCTAGCCTAGAAGTTTAATAGTGCATTTCACTCGTCATTTCATGCGCTTTGAGATGCCGCTGAGCCCAATAAGCTATCTGTAATAGGAGCGACGTAAATTGAACAAATGTGATAGAATTTCGCTGAATTCTAAAATTAACGATAATATAAAATGACCTAATCGGGTCTCTGTTTGCCCTACCCTAGAAGTTTAATAGTGCATTTCACACGTCATTTCATGCGCTTTGAGATGCCGCTAAGCCCAATAAGCTATCTGTAATAGAAGCGACGTAAATTGAACAAATGTGATAGAATTTCGTTGAATTCTTATATTAACCAAAATATAAAATGATCTAATCGGGTCTCTGATTGCCCTATCATAGAAGTTTAATAGTGCATTTTACTCGCCATTTCATGCGCCTTCAGATGCCGCTTAGCCCAATAAGCTATCTGAAATAGGAGCGACGTAAATTGAACAAATGTGATAGAATTTCCCTGAAATCTTATATTAAACAAAATATAAAATGATCTAATCGGGTCTCTGATTGCCCTATCATAGAAGTTTAGTAGTGCATTTTACTCGTCATCCCACGCGCTTTAAGGTGCCGCCTAGCCCAGTACGCTATCTGAAATAGGAGCGACGTAAGATGAACAAATGTGATAGAATTATGCTGCATTCTTATATTAATCGTAATATAAAATGATCTAATCGGGTCTCTGTTTGCCCTACCCTAGAAGTTTAATAGTGAATTTTATTCGCCATTTCATGCGCTTTGAGATGCCGCATAGCCTAATACGCTATCTGAAATAGGAGCGACGTAAATTGAACAAATGTGATAGAATTTCCGTGAATTCTTATATTAACCTTAATGTAAAATGATCTAATCGGGTTTCTGTTCGCCCTAGCCTAGAAGTTTAACAGTGCATTTTAGTCGCCATTTCATGCGCTTTGAGATCCCGCTTAGCCCATTACGCTATCTGAAATTGGAGCGACGCAAATTGAACAAGTGTGATAGAATTTCACTGAAATCTTATATTAATCAAAATATAAAATGATCTAATCGGGTCTCTGATTGCTCTATCATAGAAGTTTAGTAGTGCATTTTACTCGCCCTTCCACGCGCTTTAAGATGCCTCCTAGCCCAGTACGCTATCTGAAATAGGAGCAACGTAACTTGAACAAATGTGATAGAATTACGCTGAATTCTTATATTAACCGTAATATAAAATGATCTAATCGGGTCTCTGTTTGCCTTATCCTAGAAGTTTAATAGCGCATTTTACTCGCCATTTCATGCGCTTTGAGATGCCGCTTAGCCCAATACGCTGTCTGGAATAGGAGCGACGTAAATTGAACAAATGTGATAGAATTCCCGTGAATTCTTATATTAACCTTAATGTAAAATGATGCAATCGGGTCTCTGTTCGCCCTACCATAGAAGTCTAATAGTGCGTTTCACTCGCCATTTCATGCGCTTTGAGATGCCGCTTAGCCCAATACGCTATCTGAAATAGGAGCGACGTAAGTTGAACAAATGTGATAGAATTTCACTGAATTCTTAAATTAACCATAATATAAAATGATCTAATCGGGTCGCTGATTGCCCTCTCATAGAATTTTAATAGTGCATTTTACTCGCCATTCCACGCGCTTTAAGATGCCGCTTAGCCCAGGACGCTATCTGAAATAGGAGCGACGTAAATTGAACAAATGTGATAGAATTTCACTGAATTCTTATATTAACCAAAATATAAAATGATCTAATCGGGTCTCTGATTGCCCTATCATAGAAGTTTAGCAGTGCATTTTACTCGCTATTCCACGCGCTTTAAGATGCCGCCTAGCCCAGTACGCTATCTAAATTAGGAGCGACGTAAGTTGAACAAATGTGATAGAATTACGCTGAATTCTTATATTAACCGTAATATAAAATGATCTAATCGGGTCTCTGTTTGCCCTACCCTAGTAGTTTAATTGTGCACTTCACTCGTCATTTCATGCGCTTTGAGACGCCGCTTCGCCCAATAAGCTATTTGAAATAGGAGCGACGTAAATTGAACAAATGTGATAGAATTTCGCTGAATTCTTAAAGTAACCTTAATATAAAATGATCTAATCGGGTCTCTGGTTTCCCTACCATAGAAGTTTAATAGTGCATTTTACTCGCCATTCCACGCGCCTTAAGATGCCGTCTAGCACAGTACGCTATTTGAAATAGGAGCGACGTAAATTGAACAAATGTGATAGAATTTCGCTGAATTCTTAAAGTAACCACAATATAAAATGATCTAATCGGGTTTCTGTTTGCCCTACCCTAGTAGTTTAATTGTGTATTTTACTCGCCATTTCATGCGCTTTTCGATGCCGCTTATCCCAATACGCTATCTGAAATAGGAGCGACGTACGTTGAACAAATGTGATAGAATTTCGCTGAATTCTTTTAAGAACCATAATGTAAAATGATCTAATCGGGTCTCTGTTCGCCCTAGCCTAGAAGTTTAATAGCGCATTTTATTCGCCATTTCATGCGCCTTGAGATGCCGCTTAGGCCAATACGCTATCTGAAATAGGAGCGACGTAAATTAAACAAATGTGATAGAATTTCCCTGAAATCTTATATTAAACAAAATATAAAATGATCTAATCGGGTCTCTGATTGCCCTATCATAGAAGTTATGCAGTGCATTTTACTCGCCATTCCACGCGCATTAAGATGCCGCCTAGCCCAGTACGCTATCTAAATTAGGAGCGATGTAAGTTGAACAAATGTGATAGAATTTCGCTCGATTCTTAAATTAACCATAACATAAAATGATCTAATCGGGTCTCTGTTTGCCCTACCCTAGAAGTTTAATAGTGCGTTTTACTCGCCATTTCTTGCGCTTTGAGATGACGCTTAACCCAATACGCTATGTGATATAGGAGCGACGTAAGTTGAACAAATGTGACAGAATTACGCTGCATTCTTATATTCACCTTAATGTAAAATGATCTAATCGGGTCTCTGTTCGCCCTAGCCTAGAAGTTTAATAGTGCATTTCACTCGTCATTTCATGCGCTTTGAGATGCCGCTGAGCCCAATAAGCTATCTGTAATAGGAGCGACGTAAATTGAACAAATGTGATAGAATTTCGCAGAATTCTTAAATTAACCATAATATAAAATGACCTAATCGGGTCTCTGTTTGCCCTACCCTAGAAGTTTAATAGTGCATTTCACACGTCATTTCATGCGCTTTGAGATGCCGCTAAGCCCAATAAGCTATCTGTAATAGAAGCGACGTAAATTGAACAAATGTGATAGAATTTCGTTGAATTCTTATATTAACCAAAATATAAAATGATCTAATCGGGTCTCTGATTGCCCTATCATAGAAGTTTAATAGTGCATTTTACTCGCCATTTCATGCGCCTTCAGATGCCGCTTAGCCCAATAAGCTATCTGAAATAGGAGCGACGTAAGTTGAACAAATGTGATAGAATTTCCCTGAAATCTTATATTAAACAAAATATAAAATGATCTAATCGGGTCTCTGATTGTCCTATCATAGAAGTTTAACAGTGCATTCCACCCGTCATTTCATGCGCTTTGACATGCCGCTTAGCCCAATAAGCTATCTGAAATAGGAGCGACGTAAATTGAACAAATGTGATAGAATTTCCGTGAATTCTTATATTAACCTTCATGTAAAATGATCTAATCGGGTCTCTGTTCGCCCTAGCCTAGAAGTTTAACAGTGCATTTTAGTCGCCATTTCATGCGCTTTGAGATCCCGCTTAGCCCAATACGCTATCTGAAATAGGAGCGACGCAAATTGAACAAGTGTGATAGAATTTCCCTGAAATCTTATATTAATCAAAATACAAAATGATCTAATCGGGTCTCTGATTGCCCTATCATAGAAGATTAGTAGTGCATTTTACTCGCCATTCCACGCGCTTTAGGATGCCGCCTAGCCCAGTACGCTATCTGAAATAGGAGCCACGTAAGTTGCACAAATGTGATAGAATTACGCTGAATTCTTACATTAACCATAATGTAAAATGATCTAATCGGGTCTCCGTTTGCACTACCCTTGAAGTTTAATAGTGCATTTCACTCGCCACTTCATGCGCTTTGTGATGCCGCTTAGCCCAATACGCTATCTGAAATAGGAGCGACGCAAATTGAACAAGTGTGATAGAATTTCGCTGAATTCTTATATTAACCAAAATATAAAATGATCTAATCGGGTCTCTGATTGCCCTATCATAGAAGTTTAGTGGTGCATATTACTCGCCATTCCACGCGCTTTAAGATGCCGCCTAACCCATTACGCTACCTGAAATAGGAGCCACGTAAATTGAACAAATGTGATAGAATTTCGCTGAATTCTTATATTAACCAAAGTATAAAATGATCTAATCTGGTCTCTGATTGCCCTATCATAGAAGGTTAATAGTGCACTTTACTCGCCATTCCACGCGATTTAAGATGCCGCCTAGCCCATTACGCTGTCTGAAATAGAAGCGACGTAAATTGAACAAGTGTGATAGAATCTCGCTGATTACTTATATTAACCTTAATGTAAAATGATGTAATCGGGTCTCTGTTCGCCCTACCCTAGAAGTTTAATAGTGCATTTCACTCGTCATTTCATGCGCTTTGAGATGACGCTTAACCCAATACGCTATCTGAAATAGGAGCGACGTAAGTTGAACAAATGTGACAGAATTACGCTGCATTCTTATATTCACCTTAATGTAAAATGATCTCTTCGGGTCTCTGCTCGTCCTACCCAAGAAGTATAATAGTGCATTTCACTCGTCATTTCATGCGCTTTGAGATGCTGCCTAGCCCAATACGCTATCTGAAATAGGAGCGACGTAAATTGAACAAATGTGATAGAATTTCGCTGAATTCTTATATTAACCAAAGTATAAAATGATCTAGTCTGGTCTCTGATTGCCCTATCATAGAAGTTTAATAGTGCATTTTACTCGCCATTCCACGCGCTTTAAGATGCCGCATGGCCCAGCACGCTATCTGAAACAGGAGCGACGTAAATTGAACAAATGTGATAGAATTTTGCTGACATCTTAAATTAACCATAATATAAAATGATCTAATCGGGTCTCTGTTTGCCCTACCCTAGAAGTTTAATAGTGCATTTTACTCGTCACTTCATGCGCCTTCAGATGCCGCTTAGCCCAATAAGCTATCTGAAATAGGAGCGACGTAAATTGAACAAATGTGATAGAATTTCCCTGAAATCTTATATTAAACAAAATATAAAATGATCTGATCGGGTCTCTGTTCGCCCTAGCCTAGAAGTTTAATAGTGCATTTTATTCGCCACTTCATGCGCTTTGAGATGCCGCTTAGCCGAATACGCTATCTGAAATAGGAGCGACGCAAATTAAACAAATGTGATACTATTTCCCTGAAATCTTATATTAAACAAAATATAAAATGATCTAATCGGGTCTCTGTTTGCCCTACCCTAGAAGTTTAATAGTGCATTTTAGTCGCCATTTCATGCGCTTTGAGATCCCGCTTAGCCCAATACGCTATCTGAAATAGGAGCGACGTAAATTGAACAAATGTGATAGAATTTCCCTGAAATCTTATATTAATCAAAATATAAAATGATCTAATCGGGTCTCTGATTGCCCTATCATAGAAGATTAGTAGTGCATTTTACTCGCCATTCCACGCGCTTTAAGATACCGCATAGCCCAGTACGCTATCTGAAATAGGAGCAACGTAACTTGAACAAATGTGATAGAATTACGCTGAATTCTTATATTAACCGTAATATAAAATGATCTAATCGGGTCTCTGTTTGCCTTATCCTAGAAGTTTAATAGCGCATTTTACTCGCCATTTCATGCGCTTTGAGATGCCGCTTAGCCCAATACGCTGTCTGGAATAGGAGCGACGTAAATTGAACAAATGTGATAGAATTCCCGTGAATTCTTATATTAACCTTAATGTAAAATGATGCAATCGGGTCTCTGTTCGCCCTACCATAGAAGTCTAATAGTGCGTTTCACTCGCCATTTCATGCGCTTTGAGATGCCGCTTAGCCCAATACGCTATCTGAAATAGGAGCGACGTAAGTTGAACAAATGTGATAGAATTTCACTGAATTCTTAAATTAACCATAATATAAAATGATCTAATCGGGTCTCTGATTGCCCTCTCATAGAATTTTAATAGTGCATTTTCTCGCCCTTCCACGCGCTTTAAGATGCCGCCTAGCCCAGTACGCTATCTGAAATAGGAGCGACGTAAATTGAGCAAATGTGATAGAATTTCACTGAATTCTTAAATTAACCATAATATAAAATGATCTAATCGGGTCTCTGTTAGCCCTACCGTAGAAGTTTAATAGTGCATTTTACTCGCCATTGCATGTGCTTTGAGATGCCGCTAAGCCCAATAAGCTATCTGTAATAGGAGCAACGTAAATTTTACAAATGTGATAGAATTTCGTTGAATTCTTATATTAACCAAAATATAAAATGATCTAATCGGGTCTCTGATTGCCCTATCATCGAAGTTTAATAGTGCATTTTACTCGCCATTTCATGCGCTTTGAGATGCCGCTTAGCCCAATACGCTATCTGAAATATGAGCTACGAAAGTTGAACAAATGTGATAGAATTTCGCTGAATTATTTTATTAACCAGAATGTAAAATGATCTAATCTGGTCTCTGTTCGCCCTAGCCTAGAAGTTTAATAGTGCATTTTACTGGCCATTTCATGCGCTTTGAGATGCCGCTTAGCCCAATACGCTATCTGAAATAGGAGCGACGTAAATTGAACAAATGTGACAGAATTTTGCTGAATTCTTAAATTAACCACAATATAAAATGATCTAATCGGGTTTCTGTTTGCCCTACCCTAGTAGTTTAATTATGCATTTTACTCGCCATTTCATGCGCTTTGAGATGCCGCTTCGCCCAATACGCTATCTGAAATAGGAGCGACGTAAATTAAACAAATGTGATAGAATTTCCCTGAAATCTTATATTAAACAAAATATAAAATGATCTAATCGGGTCTCCGATTGCCCTATCATAGAAGTTTAGCAGTGCATTTTACTCGCCATTCCACGCGCATTAAGATGCCGCCTAGCGCAGTACGCTATCTAAATTAGGAGCGACGTAAGTTGAACAAATGTGATAGAATTTCGCTCGATTCTTAAATTAACCATAACATGAAATGATCTAATCGGGTCTCTGTTTGCCCTACCCTAGAAGTTTAATAGTGCATTTTACTCGCCATTTCTTGCGCTTTGAGATGACGCTTAACCCAATACGCTATGTGATATAGGAGCGACGTAAATTGAACAAATGTGATAGAATTTCGCTGAATTCTGAAATTAACCATAATATAAAATGACCTAATCGGGTCACTGTTTGCCCTACCCTAGAAGTTTAATAGTGCATTTCACACGTCAGTTCATGCGCTTTGAGATGCCGCTAAGCCCAATAAGCTATCTGTAATAGAAGCGACGTAAATTGAACAAATGTGATAGAATTTCGTTGAATTCTTATATTAACCAAAATATAAAATGATCTAATCGGGTCTCTGATTGCCCTATCATAGAAGTTTAATAGTGCATTTTACTCGCCATTTGATGCGCCTTCAGATGCCGCTTAGCCCAATAAGCTATCTGAAATAGGAGCGACGTAAGTTGAACAAATGTGATAGAATTTCCCTGAAATCTTATATTAAACAAAATATAAAATGATCTAATCGGGTCTCTGATTGTCCTATCATAGAAGTTTAACAGTGCATTTCACTCGCCATTTCATGCGCTTTGACATGCCGCTTTGCCCAATAAGCTATCTGAAATAGGAGCGACGTAAATTGAACAAATGTGATAGAATTTCCGTGAATTCTTATACTAACCAAAATATAAAATGATCTAATCGGGTCTCTGATTGCCCTATCATAGAAGTTTAGTGGTGCATATTACTCGCCATTCCACGCGCTTTAAGATGCCGCCTAGCCCAATACGCTATCTGAAATAGGAGCGACGTAAGTTGAACAAATGTGATAGAATTTCACTGAATTCTTAAATTAACCATAATATAAAATGATCTAATCGGGTCTCTGATTGCCCTCTCATGGAATTTTAATAGTGCATTTTCTCGCCATTCCACGCGCTTTAAGATGCCGCCTAGCCCAGTACGCTATCTGAAATAGGAGCGACGTAAATTGAGCAAATGTGATAGAATTTCACTGAATTCTTAAATTAACCATAATATAAAATGATCTAATCGGGTCTCTGTTTGCCCTACCGTAGAAGTTTAATAGTGCATTTTACTCGCCATTGCATGTGCTTTGAGATGCCGCTTATCCCAATACGCTATCTGAAATAGGAGCGACGTACGTTGAACAAATGTGATAGAATTTCGCTGAATTCTTTTAAGAACCATAATGTAAAATGATCTAATCGGGTCTCTGTTCGCCCTAGCCTAGAAGTTTAACAGCGCATTTTATTCGCCATTTCATGCGCCGTGAGATGCCGCTTAGCCCAATACGCTATCTGAAATAGGAGCGACGTAAATTGAACAAATGTGATAGAATTTCCCTGAAATCTTATATTAAACAAAATATACAATGATCTAATCGGGTCTCTGATTGCCCTATCATAGAAGTTTAGCAGTGCATTTTACTCGCCATTCCACGCGCTTTAAGATGCCGCCTAGCCCAGTACGCTATCTAAATTAGGAGCGACGTAAGTTGAACAAATGTGATAGAATTACGCTGAATTCTTATATTAACCGTAATATAAAATTATCTAATCGGGTCTCTGTTTGCCCTACCCTAGTAGTTTAATTGTGCACTTCACTCGTCATTTCATGCGCTTTGAGAAGCCGCTTCGCCCAATAAGCTATTTGAAATAGGAGCGACGTAAATTGAACAAATGTGATAGAATTTCGCTGAATTCTTAAAGTAACCTTAATATAAAATGATCTAATCGGGTCTCTGGTTTCCCTACCATAGAAGTTTAATAGTGCATTTTACTCGCCATTCCACGCGCCTTAAGATGCCGTCTAGCACAGTACGCTATTTGAAATAGGAGCGACGTAAATTGAACAAATGTGATAGAATTTCGCTGAATTCTTAAAGTAACCTTAATATAAAATGATCTAATCGGGTCTCTGTTTGCCCTACCCTAGAAGTTTAATAGTGCATTTCACTCGTCATTTCATGCGCTTTGAGATGCCGCTAAGCACAATAAGCTATCTGGAATAGCAGCGACGTAAATTGAACAAATGTGAAAGAATTACGCCGCATTCTTATATTAACCGTAATATAAAATGATCTAATCGGGTCTCTGTTTGCCTTATCCTAGAAGTTTAATAGTGCATTTTACTGGCCATTTCATGCGCTTTGAGATGCCGCTTAGCCCAATACGCTATCTGAAATAGGAGCGACGTAAATTGAACAAATGTGATAGAATTTTGCTGAATTCTTAAATTAACCACAATATAAAATGATCTAATCGGGTTTCTGTTTGCCCTACCCTAGTAGTTTAATTGTGCATTTTACTCGCCATTTCATGCGCTTTTCGATGCCGCTTATCCCAATACGCTATCTGAAATAGGAGCGACGTACGTTGAACAAATGTGATAGAATTTCTCTGAATTCTTTTAAGAACCATAATGTAAAATGATCTAATCGGGTCTCTGTTCGCCCTAGCCTAGAAGTTTAATAGCGCATTTTGTTCGCCATTTCATGCGCCTTGGGATGCCGCTTAGCCCAATACGCTATCTGAAATAGGAGCGACGTAAATTGAACAAGTGTGATAGAATTTCCCTGAAATCTTATATTAAACAAAATATACAATGATCTAATCGGGTCTCTGATTGCCCTCTCATAGAATTTTAATAGTGCATTTTCTCGCCATTCCACGCGCTTTAAGATGCCGCCTAGCCCAGTACGCTATCTGAAATAGGAGCGACGTAAATTGAGCAAATGTGATAGAATTTCACTGAATTCTTAAATTAACCATAATATAAACTGATCTAATCGGGTCTCTGTTTGCCCTACCGTAGAAGTTTAATA